>BGPT01002088.1:38540-48953 GCA_003297045.1 Symbiodinium sp. clade C Y103 | reverse complement strand
TTCTTCATGGCTGAGCTCTTCACATCTTGGCTCTTCTCACCTCTGCTTTTCAACTGTCCATATTGTCGGAAGTTTCACTTCTAAACTTCCTTCGATAATCCTGTTCTACACAATCGAAGCATACGCAATACATAAACACAGTCAATAACAATGGGTAAAACAAGATAATGACCAGACCCCACAAACATTGATTGCTTGTGGCATCATCCCAAACCGGAATCTTCCAAGCTCAAAAGTTTGTCACGGTGCCTGAAATACTAGTTCCATCTAGTTCCTATGTATTAGCTTATTAGCAGCCTTCGAACGGGAACAAACAATGACAGTGTCATGGCAGATCTTCCAAGAGAATTGACAGAGATATCATTGGCAACACATTCTTGTGGAAAGATGTAAAACGTGTGTGCACTTAAACAAGGAACGAAACATCCGCCCGTGTCCTGACGAGTGCTGACTGCCTAGGAAATCGAGCTTGGTGTCAATTCAGAGAGTTTGGCAACCAAAAAAGCAACATTCTCGGTACCCGTGAACCTCTTCAGTTCTGAGCAGTCAAATGTTCAAAAAACGGGAAGACTCCACAAGATTCAACTCCTTCCAAAACCTGCGCCGCTGTCTTGAAGGCATCTGGTTGACTCAAAGTGGACAAAGTTATGCAAAGTTGTGCTGGCTCAAGTATGAACAGTCATGACTTTCTGTTCTACAAGTAGCGTGAGAAAATAAGCTGACGAATCTGCGGAACATGCTAAGCATCCCACCAGTAACGGCCTTCCAGCGCGGTCCCGCAGGGTTTGCTGCAAACTGTTCGGATCATCCTGACTGAGAGTGTGCTTTGCAGCCAGGAAGGAACATCAACACGAGATCAACAGAGTAGATGTGACGAACATGGAATGAAGCACACTGATAGCGAAACGAAGACAGAAGGTAGACTAACCATGCTGTCTCTTCTGCAAGCCCCATCCTAACGTGGACCGTTTACCACCATGAGGCAATGAGGCAACATGCAAACATGTTTCTCTTGTTTTCAATGCGCACCTCCCTTACCCTCTGTGCACCTTGACAAGAGTGCCAAAGTGAGTCCCATCGCTACCGTAGACTTCTTTGGCCTCGAGAAGTTGTTGAGCTTCCATGCATCCACTAATCCAAGACACGACCATACCGTCAAACGCTTGCATAATTAACAGTGCAAATGCGAGTTCAGAAAAATATAGATCTGTCTTGAAGGATCTTCTAGCCCAGTGGCCTAAAGTAAGTTCTCATCCCAGAAAGCAGAACATACACAATACGTGTATATGTATATGTATATGTATATGTATATATATATATATATGTATACATCTAAACATTATAATAACAATAATTTCAACAATAATAATGACAATAACAACAACATTGTAACAACAATAGAACAATTAATAATGACAACAAAGCTAGCATAATAATAACACTAATAACAATAATCCCAATAATAATAACAATAATATGTTATAAGCGTAACTTGTAATAATAATTGCAATAAGAATAAGCATAAAAGTAATAATAGTAATAAATAACAATAATAATAGTGATATAATTTAATAATGACAACGATCATGATAATAGTAATAATAATGACAATGATAATCATACTCATAGTAAAAGTAATGTAAATAATAGTAGTAATAATGAATTGTTATTATCATTAGTACGGATTATGATTGATTCATGCCATATTCCTCCATGTAGTCTCCTTGTTGCTCCCCTGAGCACCGGGACGTCAGTGACGATGGCAAGTAACGTGCCTGGCGCTGCTCATGCAGCTGACGGTTCAACATGATTCAACTGAGTTAAACTCATGACCAGCTCAACCCAAACATGGTTTACGAAGTTCACCAAACTTGACACCAAGTGGGTTGCAAATACCCAAAACGTAGATGAACCTATATATATAGACAATATATAGAACCCATCTGTGCATATATACTGCATATATATATATATATATATTAGACAAATCCATGTAAACCCCAAACTTGTGACCTTTAGACGGTTCCAGTTCAAACATCTGGCAACACTGCATCTTCTGACCCTTTGACAAATTTTGACAAACTTTGTTCACGGGTTTGTTCTGTTTGTTGAACTTTGCTGTCTTTCACCAGAGCAAAGAGAAGTCCATGTGCAATGAACCTTTAAAGAAAGGCAAACGACTACGGCTGATGTGAACTTCCAGCCAGGACCTGTCACAACAATTTCCAGTCTGGACCTGTCACAACAAAGTCATCAGCGGGAAAATTTCTGTAGAGATTAGGGATCCACCAACCTGCAAAATGGTCAGAGTCTTTGCGAGTTTTTGCAGTAGCGCTAGCGTGCCTGCACTGTGCAAGGTAATCTGCACTTTGCTCAGACCGTTCTCCTGAACCAATGATGCGGTGAGCAGTGGAACACCTGCGACAGCGGGGATGTTGGTCCGGAAACTCAAAGAGCCGTTTGCTGAAACTGCCAGCATGTAGGTATGCACTGTATGCACGCTATCAGGCACGTAAGTCTATGTGTGTTGTCCATGAATGTGTGCCTGCCTAGCTGTGCGTCATGGAATGCAATGCTACGCAAGTTGGAGTATCAAAGCCAAATACTTACAGAGCAGTGTGCATTTCAATTTACATGTCCACATACCACTCATCGATGCACAAAAGTATAATGCTGCAGTACAGAACATGAACGTACCTGATCACAGTCTGAGCCTGTCTATGTGGACAGTCTCAGGACAAATGCCCCAAAGTTCACTTTCCATTTGTCTTTTGCTGCATGTCTGCATGCTTAGAAGATTTGAGACACATGACACATTTGACAAGGACAGTCTTTGATATTATTGGATAAATCTATCACAAAAAATGATCCTCTCAAGTTCCATCACATCAACCTTATAATTTACAATCTTATAAGTTTGAGGCATGCATGCTTTGATTGCTGAAGTCATCTCTTGCCCAAGAGCAGAGGTGCTGCTTGCTTCCCGCCTGACAGCCCCAAAACATCCACTTCGAACTGCTCGTGCCCCGTCAAAGGCCCCACAGGTACAGCCAAACGCGTATGCGCTGCGGGGATCACCAGTGGCGGATAAATTGTCGGCAATTCTGGATACCAATTGTCACCTGACCGCGGAGCTCTGCACAGCCAACCACATGCCATCAAATGCGCCATCAAATGTGCCATCAATTGTGCCATCACATGTGCCATCAAATGTGCCATCAAATGTGCCATCACATGTGCCATCAAATGCGCCATCAAATGTGCCATCACATGTGCCATCACATGTGCCATCACATGTGCCATCACATGTGCCATCACATGTGCCATCACATGTGCCATCACATGTGCCATCAAGGAAGAGCAAGAAAGATCAAGAAAGGGTTGCTGTGAGTGTTGCTTTCAGTGTTCCTGTAAGTGTATACTTATATATATATATATATATATGAAACGGTACCAAATTCAAAATCAGCAAAAGGACAGGTTGTGCAAATGCTGTTTCAAGTCTTGGAAGCTTTAAATGACATGAACCACCATGAACCTAAACTTATTGTTTCACCCACGTATTGTTCCACCTGTTGATACCTGTTGATCCGGTGAACCTCAGTACATCCTCAGTACATTGGTCAGCTCTGCCCTGCCTGTGGACTTTCGTGAAAGCGCAATACCCGGTGCCATACCTGGTCCCACGCTGCCCGCTAAGGAGCGCATTGAGTTGTGCTCCAAAGTTGGCCTTTGGCTCATCGCAGGATACATCCTTAGGCCAAAGAAAACGCAGAAACAAACAATAACAGATGATTAAAGAACAAAAGCAGTTTGAATTATGTTAGAACAATATCAAATACTAATTGCCCGAATCCCCTCGAAGACGATTCTATAAAATTGTATCAGGGAATTCAAAGTCCAAACTTTGTGCTTGTTTCATTGCTTCAGGCCACTGTCGATTGGAGAGCAGATGGCCAGTTGGCGCTTGTTTGCTTTCCAGAATGCGCGGATCTCGGCGACCTTGATTCAACAGAGGAAAGCAATGCCAAGGTATGGAGAATATGGAAGGCCCCAAATTCAGCATGATGTTTATATTATATTCAAGCACACAGGATTTTGATGTTGTTTCCATCCTGAAACGACCCTTCTGCGGCCAAAAAAAACTTTAGTCAAACTTTTGCAAACTCCAATTTTATCTTTCTAGGAGGTACAGTAACCCACATTCTTGTCCCTGGGAATGAATGAAACTGCATGGAAACGGCACCTATGGTGGAAACTGAATGCGATGACACAATAATCCACTTTACTTGTTGACAAATTCATGGTGCTTTGTGGACTGGGTACTTCTCCAGACGGCTTTATTTTCGGCCTTTCGGCGCTGATTTCACGGAACCAAAACTCGATCTGAACCCCCCAAAAATCACACAAACACCAATAAAGCCCTCGCAGTTTCTGTAGCCGAAAAAGATTACCTTATATATCAAACTCAAGAAAATTGCGAGGGATGGCGTTGGAACAACTTTGGCTGTTTTATATATATATATGTATATATTATGTATATATATATATTATAGATATGTATATATGTTATGTATATATATATATATATGTATATATCATTCAACAAAATGCAACACAATTCAACTGAGACAAATTACTTTGGTAAAGGTGGTCAGTTGTAAACCAACCAAACTGATTGCTTCACTCAGAGATTTTGGGTAGCTGCGTTGAAGCAACAAAACAAGAGGATATCAAAGGATTTGAAAAGGATTTGTCGGTGCATTGGGAAATCAATAGCGCCACTTCACAAGCAGAGGCAAGGACACGAAGGAACGGTTTTGAATTGCAGCCCAATGAAACAGTCCATTGAAATTTGATGAAATTTGCAAAGATGACAAGTGATGAAAATTCACAACAAATGGATCTGAAGACTTACAGTGTCTTACAGAATCCACAGGCACTTGTGAGTGCAGCACCAGAAATCGTCGAAGAAGCCTCCTACGACATCTTATCTTAGGGATCGAATCCACAAACACCATGGTACAATACACCAGGGCAGAAAAACAAGAAGAAAAAACATGAAAAAACACGCAATTCCTGCAGATGGTCACTCCAACCTGAATTTGAAAATTCGGGGTGTGCCATGGTTCCGCGGCGTTCCAAGCAACCCATCCAGCCCGCATATGTATTGTACGTTTAGCATTTTTTTGCTGGATGATGCTGCATGCATCTAAGTAGTACCCGGGCAAGCCGAGGGCAGAATTTTCACCAGGGAAGGACCTATACGGCAAGACAAACGCGCTTATAGAATGCCTCTCAAGACGCCTGCGCGTTGAGATTTTGCTCTTGACATCCCTTTCTCTTGGCATCTCTTTCTGTTGAATGTCCTTTCCATTGATTTTGTTTTTCTCGTGGCATCTTTTTCTCTTGACATCTCTCCTTCTGTTGCATTTTCTCTCTTTCAGCATCTCTTTCCTTTGACATCTCTTTCTCCTGCCAGCTTTCCCTCTTGAACTCCTTCTGTTGGCGCCTCTTGCTCTTGACATCTCTTTTTGGACAACTCGTTTCATGTCATCTCTTTTTCGCGTCGTCTCTCTCTCTCTCCCTCTCCCTCTCCCTCTCCCTCTCGCTCTCTCTCTCTCTCTCTCTTTCTCTCTCTCTCTCTCTCTCTCTCTCTCTCTCTCTCTCTGGACATCTCTTCCTTTGACATCTGCTGACGTTCTGTCTCCAAGAACGGTATCTCGACGCGAAAGAAACAAAAGTACGTGTTTAAAGCGCTTTTTTAAACGGGAACTCATGAATGAAAAATGAAAAGCACTAAAGTTGTAGAGAATATCGCCGCGCAGGCATATATTGACGCACCAATTTGATCCAATTTGGGTGTGCTAAGCGACCACTGGATTGCAAAACGCAAAAGCACCAGTGCACAGACACGCCCCACAGGCCACCTTGATGCAGCAATTCACGCTAAGAAACCTTCGGTTTGCAAAGCACCAAACCACCAAAGCACCAGCACACAGACAGACGTCAAATTCAAAAGCCACCATAGTGCACCAATTCGATCGCTGTGGAAGCGCAGAGTTGCAAACAGCAAAGAATGACATGCACAGCCACAGCACTTAGCAACATTGACGCAGCCACATGCGACCTTCAAGGCATAGTTGCAAAAAAATAGAACTACGTGCAGAGCTGCAGCAACCACCAGCATTTGCGCCGCCACTCCAATGCGATCTGCGACCAGAAAACGGCAAAGAACTACCCGCGCACAGAACACAGCAAACCACTGAAACTTCAGTTCCATGCGCGGGTGATCGGACCCTGAACCGTGTGGCAGGCAACCTTTGCGCAGCAGGCATTTCCCATCCATCTTCTGACGCAATTTTTGCAATTTGAAAACGAAGTTTTCGCCTGATACCAGAAATCTCAGTTGAATATGTGAGTCCAAGTTGAAGATGTGAAAACGAAACTCCCGTGCGAGACGTCCTGCACATTCCAACTTGCAAATGTGAATATGAAGCTTTTGCGCTTTTCTGCAAGACATCCTCCAAAAAGTCCAACTCTACACTACCTTACTCATCTCTACCCTATTCTTCTCTACTCTGCTCGCTCTACTCTTCTCTGCTCTTCCCTACTCTTTTCATGTTTTTCTGTAGTCTTCTTTGCTCTGCTCTACTCCACTCTTCTCTACTCTGCTCTTCTCTACTCTTCTCTATTCTACTCTTCTGTTGTCTAGCCTACTCTACTATACTCTGCTTGTCTGTACCTAGAGTGCTCTTCTCTCCTCTTCTCTTCTCTACTCCACTTTTTTCTATTCTACTCTTTTCTTCTCTCCTCTTCTCTGCTCTTCCGTGACACGGAAGTTTCTGCCTAAACTTTCTTTGGTTGTACAGTTGCAAGCAAAGATGAATGGACAGTGATCAGAAATACGAGCAATGAGAGCTTAGAAAATTAAAACTTTCACAGTCAATCACATGCATGACACACTAACAAGGAAATGAAACTATACTGATATACTGTACACAAAGTCGTGCAGTTTAAGTAAATTGATTTGTTCAACTGGTGTAGTCGAGCTGGAGAAGCAGCCAGCAGGCTAGTGGCGACAATTCACCCGTGTTTGGAACCAGCTCCAAAATTGTATCTAATGCAGGACAGAGCACTGTCTTGATATGCCTGGAGACTTCATATGTCTGAGCACTGGAAGAATTGGCAGAAGGGGCGGCGCAGGACTAAACTTCGGAAGCCAGGGAGGATTGAAGCAAAAGTTGATTTCTGCCCACGAGACTTGTCAAAGGCAAATGCTGCTGCGAAACAGTTCAGTTCTGATCAAGTTTGAAATGTCATTGTCTGCAAGATTAGGCTGTAGACAAGCTGGCTTCACGTGTCTAGTGATGGTTCGATATTGATTGTGAAGAAAATCAAAGAAAACTGGAGGAAGAAAAAGAAAAAACATGAAAGTCATCATGAAAGTCATCATTTAATAAATGTGCAAAAGAAGGTTTGCAAACGAGATTCCATCTTGCTTGTCATCACCAAATCCATAGGCCATCCAGTAAAGGCCGAATACAGATGCCAAGAAAATCCCAGCGAAGATCAATGCCTGGTGGGCTGCACTGGAAACCTCTCTAAATCATCTAAAATCATCTAAAATCATCTAAAATCATCTAGAATCATCTAATATAATCTAATATCATTAAAACCATCTCATGTGTCTTTTTCTTTATGATCTTTTTTGTTCTTTTATATTACTGTAATATATGTTTTTATTTTTAATCAGCATATGTCATATCTGTCCACATTCTGTCTGCATTCTGTCCCTCTGTCACGTTTGTTCTCCTCCCTGCTCTCACCTGCCAGGTGCCGCCACCTACGTTGTCGCGCACCACCTCCCACGGCAAGTCATTGAATAAACTGCAAGAGTAAGTAACAAAGTATACAAAAGTAACAAAAGTAACAAATCAAGGGAAATAAACGGCAATCCTCAAGGCAATTCACTTCCTCAAGACTTGATCGGTGGACAAACCAAATCTGGTGTCAGGGTGAATCTGTTGTGCTACGGCGGATTTTTGGCGTGGCTTATCTTGAATTTCTTGGCAAAGAAATTGAGAAGCAAACATAATAGTCGCAAGGTGCGGGGACACAAACCACAAATGATCGAAGCTGGATACTGTTTCTCACTAGGATCCTCATCGCAATAGCCTCATCTGCGCATGGAAAGGGGTCCAACTCAAAATTCTAATACATGTTTGCTAAGGGAGCTGAATGCCTGCTGGGGGAGCAAGGGTTGGCATGGAAGTTCAGCGCATCTTGCAAAGGTGGCTCTGGATGTGGAAGCAACTCGGGATTTAACGTGCACAGTTGAGCATGCGTTGTTCATGATGCTTGAAAGGGTACCTTTGCCTTTTTGCAGCTATTCGCATCGTGCTTCCCTACTTCTTGCACTTGTCCTGTGGATTCCTTTGAGGTGGTTGGATGTTCCACTTGACGGGAGGTCAGCAAAGGCAAATCAACATTCAACCGACAAACCCTGATGGTCACTTCCATGCACTAGTTGGGTTGGCAAGGGGGCTGTTAATTGCTTAGGCAACCTAGGTAGGTAGATGAATCCAGCAAGGACAGAGTCAAATAAAGATACTTTGGAAGACAATGGAAGACAGATAGGTGGCCTGATCAAAGCCATGGCAAAAGAATGAAGGAAGGCTCGGGGGTGTCTTGGCGAGTGTAGTCTTTGAAGCGCAAGTGACGATTGCAGCAAATCTGCGTCCAGACTTTCGACTCTCTTGGAGTACAATATGGTTGACTTATCTTTGACTGCGATGCATCAGGGCTCATCATGGTATCACGTCGGGCTGCAGTGTGACCAGCCTCCTTGTAGAAACTCCACTCTCCAGCGCTCGCTTTTTCCATGATCGCCACCAAGCCCACATTCGCTGCCTTGGGCTAATTGGCAGGAAAGACTATGAACATGGACGTCATAACCCTCTCGCCAAAACAAGAAACATATTGAAACCGCACTAGTAGGAGACAGCCATCTGACAGCCACCAACCCCTGTCCCATATGTTCTGCTACAAAGTATGAAAAAACTAAATGTTCTTTGCTCGTTTTTGGCATCGCTCTTGGCATCACCTTCACCCGGTGGTCTTGAAGTTTGGAGGTGTTGCCCTATGGCGCTTTGGAGACGCACAGCTCCAGCTCCATTCTCAACAGTCTCAGTATCCAGCAGTGTCTTACAGTCGAGTGATGTACTGTCCTGATCTGTCCTCTGTTCGCGTATGGCTTTAGTTCACCTCGGGTAGTTGGGACAGTGTGGTTTGGCCAGATCTTCGTCAAGTTGCTGATCTCTGCACCAGTGAAATCGGCATCTCAACCTGCACTGTACTCAGCACAACAATGGCCAGCACAGCACACAGCCAGGAATATACAGAGACACGGTCCAGATGTGGCCAAAACAGGCGTCTAGGGCACAGAATACAAATCACGACATTTTGATAAGCCTGTACCTGCAGAATCCTTCAGATATAGCCTATATCGCCTCGAAGTAAAACACCAAAGGCTGAGTCCACAGCTAAAAAAAAAGTGCCTGGTGTCGAATGTGGGGTCCTTTCACGGCAGCTGCCTGGCGCAAGCTTCAACCAATGTTCAAGAGGCTCCCAAGCATGAAAGCCCATGGAAGCTCTCATAATTTGGCTCTCAATCGTCTCAATGAATATCACAATGAAATCACTTTGAAAGTCATGCCTGCAGCAAATTCAATTGGACGGGCTCTGCGTCCAAATCCACGGCACAACTATGATTTCCTTGCGCATGGAGTTGCACTGCCAGCACTTTGATGCCGACCCAACAACATTGGAAAACATTGAAACAAAATCACCACCCGTTTAGCAGAGGGGGGACGTTGTCTAAATGTATTTTGCAATAATAGTGTCATTTTTGGGGGGGACGTTGTAAATGTAAGATTTCAATAAACAAATTTTCCACGTATATATGTAATCCCGGCATTTAAACATCCCCTGGTTTTTTTTGGAGGGGACCTTTAAATGTAAGATTACATTTTTTAAAAAACGGACAAAAAAATGCCCAAAATGCAAACAAAAATGTAAAATGANNNNTTTTTGGAGGGGACCTTTAAATGTAAGATTACATTTTTTAAAAAACGGACAAAAAAATGCCCAAAATGCAAACAAAAATGTAAAATGATGGCATAAAGGGCTTCAAATAGCTGCAGAATTGCATAAAACCAAAAATGTAAAATGAAAGTTTGTAGGACCCCTATATGCAAGGAAACCTTCATATATTCTACATTTTTTTNTAATATAGAGGCAGTTGAGGTACACAATCTCTTGCAAATTTTGGGAAAATCTTTGAATCTCAAAAAAAATGTAAATTGATATGCGGAAGGTCATAAAAACATATACCTGAGGTCCATAATTCCT
>BGPT01002088.1:16317-38378 GCA_003297045.1 Symbiodinium sp. clade C Y103 | reverse complement strand
CCCCTTTCCGAAGGCAAAAATGTAATCTCAAAAAGGCTTGTTTTTTGACGTAGGGGGACCTATCAGGTTCCGTAAATACATTTAAATTTGGGGGGGGGGTATGAGAAATAGCCCGTTACATATAGACAACGTCCCCCCCTGTTTCGGGGCCCTAAAGGGGTGGTGATGAAACAAATACTGAAACCAACATTTTTAATGATTTCATAGATTTACTATGAAGGTCAGGTCAAGTAAAATGAATCTGTCGCATATAGTGATGGATCAAAACTCTTGCAATGTGGTTGAACATCAAAATGGCATGTAAATGGATGTTAATCCCTCTAATTTTTGTATCATAGGTCTTGCGGCTTTTAAACAAAGCCCAAGTCGCATCATCTCCGCAACAGAGCTGCGTTAAAAAACAGCTGGAAAGACTATTCGGATTTGTGAGTCTGAGATGCGTAGCCTGGTAAGTACACTCTCATCTTTCCTGTGGGTCTGTGATTCTTTTTGTTAATCATAGGAAAATTTTGGTTGGTTTCAGATGACCTTTCTTGACACTTTCCTGTCTTATTCAAACCTGGTCTGGCAAGTATTGCAAAATGTTGCAACATGTTGAGCAACATGTTGGGCAACATGTTGCAAGTCAAAGAGTTGTTCTTTCTGGGCCTTCAGCTGCACTGGAGCAAAGGAGGATCGCCAAAACCCCCAGCATGGCATCGGCCGTTGCTGATGCCTTTGTTCTGCGTTTCAAAAGGGCCAAAGGTGAAATAGCTGCTCAGTGGCTGCTCGGTAGCTGCTCATTTGCTGCAGGCTGCTCTGCATTGACCTTTCACACAGATCAGCAAAAATGCATCGTGGTCGGTCTTCCTGTCGCTGATTCAAAAGGTCTGCAGGAAGTAAGGGCAAGGAAATGAAGACGGGGATGCGGCTTAGACACTAAGGCTACGAGTCATCTTTATAGCAATGAGCTACCTGTGGCTATCTTCTAGTCGAAGGTTCAGATGTCTCTTTGTGGGAGAAAGACTTGTTCAGGAGGACGAAGAATATGAGGACAAAGAATATGACAGAATTACCGTTGCTGTCTTCTTTGATGAGGTATGGGTATGGAGACGTTTCTGTAACACGCCGGAAGCACAGACTGGCTTGCAGGGTTTCAGTCCAGTCTGTCTGAGCCACAATGGCACAGTTGCAAAAAGTCCATATGATGCATATTTACAGGCCTTGCATGGCTGTCTCAAACCCCTAAGGCAACATGACCTGGATGAGTTACTCAAACCTGCAACAACTGTTAAACCGAAAACGAAAGTAGTTGGTGTGGCGATGTGGCTGACTCTTCGTCTCCTGGTACTATTGTCAGAAGCCTCGAAGTTTTGTTGTCAGGGGCAAGGAAAGCAAATTAATTCAATTCATTCACTACGACTTCCATGGGGGGTGAGATCCACTGGAGGCACCAAGGCGGCTTTACCATCTTTCTCAACAGTCGACCATGTATTGGACACCTTCCAGGCAACAGCCGAGTTCAGCCGAGCTTGGAGATGCCAGGATTGAAAGCGAGTGGGGCTCAAGGTCGCTAAGCCTAGCTTTGTCCTGCGACAGGTTACAAGTCTTTGCTCCTGCTAAGCTATACATGTTGACCATTGTTTCTCTGGTAAACATCAACATTTGAGCCAGATCGGGACCATTTGGTTTCACAATTCGATTGTCGGCCAGAGACCTTTCTCGCCCTTTCTCCTACTGCTTTGTTGATTTTGTTCTGTCCGGATTCTTGCATCGTCAATGCGCCGAAGCTATTGGCACAAGCAGAATCATGACAGTGCTACCCCTGAATTTGTGCCAGCGCATCGCAAGCTGACACGCTGCTGCCCTGCAAAGCAGCTTTGGAATCACTCAATCTGGAGGAACATCCACAGAAAGACAGAGAACCACCATTTGCGATAATGAGACTTCTGAACCCTTCATATTGACTATTATCATGAGGGGAATAATTGTTGGACCGCTTGGATGCCTACCTCCATGAGCCAGGGACACCAATCACAGTATCTCACTCTCTATGTCGCATGGTGCACTACAACAGCTCGTCCAACTACGTAGCTTACCAAAAAGATTCAAAAAGTGGTGTGGCCTGGCAGTTCCCACCTTCACAGTTTGCTACAAGCACTGTACAAAAACTTCAGGTAAGTTCAACATTGGAACGCATGGACTTGCGGAAATCAACAGTCTAGTCTGAAACAAAGCAAAGTTCAGCACTTTGAAAACAAAGAAGAACAATCTTGAATCTGGCAAATGTTTGAAAATACTTAACTTAACTTATATAAATAAATGTCGAGTTCAAACTTGTTGACTTATTTCCACAAGTTCAAGCTCGCTATCTTTTAGCATTCCAAATTCTCCAAGGGTGCTTTACCCTCAGAACTGCAACTACCCATGGCTCCCCCATTGCTCTGCGATGACAGCTCCTGGCAGGTGTGGGTCCACTCAAATCGTGAAGAGACTATTCGAAAGGGTAGAGCCAGAGTTTCTCTCTGGGCTATATACTCACTGCGAAGTGAAACAAACAGAATAAAAACCCTGAGACACCCTGAAATGAAAAGAAAGCTGATCAAATGCTGAAGAAATGCTGAATGCAGAGAAGTGCAGAGCAGTGTCCTGAGAGCAGGGCTGCAGCATTGCCAAAGCCACAGTATCAACCTCTTGCTCCGAAGGCTTGAAGCTCCTGCGCGGCGGCCTGGCAGAATTCATGGGATCTGTTGGGATCTGTTGGGATCTGCTGGGATTTGCTACTTTTGTATACTTTCTTCTCAGCGTGAAACAACCAAATATAATACAAAATGAGCCTGCGAGTCAATTCGGACGTCCACGCAGGACTATGCACTGCGGAGCAAGTGTGCAGAAGCAACGCACGAACCACTAGTTAACATCCCGACTAAATTCGGTTTCTCTTGTGCGATTTGCTGAAGGCGTTGAGCGGCTCTGTGGACGGCTTCGTGGACCAAGCCCCCACAGCCCCCAGGCCCCCAGGCCTGGAGAAGTTCGGGTGGCAGGTTGGCTGGCGACACAGATGGTCCAGGCTTCATCAAAGCAGTTGCAGCTGCTGCACCAGCTGCAGCCACTGCAGCCGGCTCTACTGTGATCGAATATTTGCCTTTGGGTTCAACACTCAAGACTGAAGCTTGTCATGGACTCAGAGGAGTAGCAAGATGTGAACAAGCCGTGCGCGTGCCAAAACTAGGACTTGAAATCCTTGAAATCCAAAAAAATGGCGGAAAGGGTTCGAGACTCGTCTCGAACTATCTTGACCCCATAGTCCGGCTGCAAATTTTGTGCCAAGGTTCTGGGTCGGCTGACACGAATACGGCGACCAAAGAGTTCCTGAGAAATGGCCGGATGCTACTGGATGCTACTGGGTGCAATGAAGCCATGCAAGCACGTGATGCAGGCTACCGCTCGTGTCAAACACAAAATTGCCCTGTACTCAGTGTGCTTCAGAATTAAACATGCAAATGATAAGTCAGAGCAACTTACCTGCAATGGGTCCAGTGGAACGGGATGCAAAAGCCAAGGTGTTTGCGAAACATACCCCATGTGAAGAAGTGAATACTTTGAAAAGCGGTTAATTGCCGTTGCAGTCACAGAAACGTCTGGGGGGCTGTTACATACCTGGTAGACATACCTTCTAATGCGCCAAGCATCTGTGTCATCAAAAATAGTGATTGCGCGGGTGGCAAGCTCTGCATTTTGAAACTGCACAAAGCAATACCTGCCGCACGCCATGAGCGACACCTGTGCAGGGTGCTGTTGGATGACAAATATGACAATATGACAATATGACAAGCATCACAAATGCCAATGCAGGAGAGTAAGAAGCAAAAGTTGTTCAGATGCAAAGCCAACACCATGACAAATGGAATCTGCTCAGCCTGCTCGAATTAAGCAGCAAGAAAAGGCGCCTTAGTGATGGGCGGTCCCAATTCAGAGGAATACTCCGGCAGCTCATGCATTGCAGGCTCCACCAATTCACGAATCACCTGACGGGCCAAACGAGGAATACCTGACTCATTTCATGTCTTCACTTTCATGCTCCTGAGTCTTTCAGCCTTTTTGCGCACTTAATGATATCCAAACTTAACATCCATGATGCTGCTTGGCTAAATAGCAGAGAGGAAACCAGCAAGCAGGCTGAGACATAGAAACCGGTACAGTCCAGTACAGTACAAGCAGACTCCTTCACCAACAGGTGAATGTGGGATGCCCCAATGACATCCAATGGTTCGATAAGATATCATGTGTGTATAATATATGTATATATATATATAAAACACATGATATATCATGTGTATATATATATACATTATATATTTACATATACACATTATATATATATATATACACACATTATATATATACACAGCACATTACATATATATATATATACACATTATATATATATATATATACATATATTGTATATATATATATATACACATATTGTATGTATATACACTTATTGCATAATATATATATATATATGTATATATATATATATTGTACACATATATATATATATATGCATACATATTCGTGTTTCTAAGAATGTGCTGTTACTGCACGCAGCAAAAAAAACTCCAAGTCTTGACCGCTCACGTGCTTTTAAGTCCTGAATGCTCTGCTCAATCTCTGATATCCTCAACATTATAATTGGATACTCGCAAAAGACCTGATACTGTAAATGCTTTGAATCTGTCCTTGGAACATTTGCTGGAGACCTTGGAGACCCTGGAGACCTCACTTGTGAGACCTGAACCCTGACTTGGAACGAATTAGGAATGCTGCTCTGGAACCACCTTGGATACATGTTCTGGTGTTCTGGCATTTGCCTGGAACGTCGGAGAGAGACACGCGGAAAGTGCATTGACAAAGCCACACTACATGTCACTGAAGACTTCTGAAACTGACTGTGATATGAATCACTACCTGCAAATGGGCGTACAATATCTTGTTGAATGCTCATGTATCGAGGGCCCCGTTTGCAGTCGCGCTTCTGCTGATTCGTGGCAACTGTCAGATCATTGTTGCACTTTCCTCATTGTTTACTCAATTTTCTTGTTAAGCTCTAAGATGCATGTCATTTTTGGAACTGACTTCAAATCTTCACGTGGAACTTCGCAGGACCTCCAGAACCGGCCTGAAAAATCGCAAAGCTCTTTAAGCTCTTTAAGCTCTTTATAAGCTCTTTAAGCTGTTTCTTTACATTTCCTTACATTACATAGACACCAGGCCAAGGGGCCAAAGTGAATTCCACAAACCGAGTGCAACAGAATCCCAGAAACAGCAGCTCTCAGCAACAACGGTGGTTTCACAGAAACATCAACAACGAGACAAGGACCAACATCAAAGAGTGAGCGGTAGCATCAACTGAGGCTTGCCAAAGCTAGAGGCATGTACAAGAACATCTATTTCAAAGAAGAGAACATGGTCAGCATGTGAATGCATGACTGCGTTTTTTCATCCATCAAACAATCCCGCCCACCCCTGAAGTTCTCTTCTTGTAACCTATTCTTCTCCGTCCCATCGTTTCTATTCTATCTCTGAATCTTTCTACACCTCTCTGTCTCTCTCTCTCTGTATCTATCTGCCCACATGTCTATCCAATCTTCTCTATCTATCGTAGCTACTATTTGTTCGGGTCTGGCGACGTGTTCATCCTAGGGATCCACCGCAAAGCGAACCTGTTCGTCCACAAGTTCCGCAGCGAGATTGCCAAAGTAAACTTCGCGCATAACATTGGACACTTGCACCTGCAGTCTGTGGTTCTGAACTCACATGGTCCCCCAGAGACAGGATTGTGTGTCTAGTGCCATGTCATTTGCTTCCCTGATATTGAATGGGCTTCGTTTGCAACCAAAGCGAATCAATGGACAGGTTGCCTCTTGTGCTGATATGAGCTGATAGAGACACTGTAGATACGTTCTTACCATAGATACTCTGTAGCAAGAAATGGTCATGAAGCTGCGTGCAGATATATTAGTGCGGCTATTGCAAACCTGCCACTCGGATATACTCGGCATGTACTTGATGCTAGAGCTACTCAAGTGCGTCGTCAAAAATCGGGGTGAACCACTTCTGACCCGGCTCCTGACCCGGCTTTCCCCAAGTCTTGCCCCAAGCCTTGCCAAGTTCAGGCTCCTCGATAGGTGAAATGAGACCTCTCTCCCGCAATGGTTGCACATCAAGCGGTGGATTTTCTCCATTGGGTGCCGGCACGTAATGCTGCGGACGACCAACACGGACATGCCTCCCCAGTATCCTAAGCAGTCAAGCAGCGACCCTACAAGCAACTTTGGTTGGACACAAGGGCAATTTCAAATAATCAGCACGAAACACAAGTTAACAGCTAGGAGCAATCACGTTTACTGCAGTTGACGGCAGTCAGCCAAACAAACGTGAACACCGCTGTACCAGATGGATTTGTTGCACTTTCTTGCATACAAAGCACTCAAAGCCACTCATTGCAATGGCAGTGGTGGTGAGTACATCATCCATGAACTCCACGAAGGCAAACATACCTTCGCCTTTGGGTGGAAAGAAAATGCACTTCACTGGCTCAACAACATCTGGATACCGCTCCACAAAGGCGGGCAAGGCATTGAAGAGACGAGTGAAGGCTTCCCGCAACATTGCCTCGTCCACCTAAAACACCCAACATCAAGCACACACTCTCGCTGTCTCTCGCTGTCTCTCGCTCTCTCTCTCTCTCTCACCACATGCCCAAAGTCTCAGCCTATCCTGACTCAATCTCTCTCAACAAGGGCAACAAAAAAGATGATGTTTTTCAATGGTAGACATTTCATTGCAGAGCTCAACAAAAATGGCGCACAAATCCCCTGCACGACACACACACACACACACCGTGCTGCTGTTTGTATTGATGAAGATGCTGTTGCTAATGTTGCCATTGTCACTGTTGTTGTGTTCAGGCTTTGTTACAGTCGTCGTCGATACTGTCAATGCTGACTCCTTCAGTACACATCAGCGAAGTAGGGGAATGGATGAGACGCACTTGGATGGACAGACTTGAACGCGGCCTTGTTCTGTGGAAGATTGCCAACGTAGCATTCACGCCGTTTCTTGCCACCGGCGGCAACAGAGTCCATGAGACCACGCTGGCTCAGCAGCTTTTGATCAGGGTCACTTGGATCCGGCCTCACACAGGGAAAAAAAAAGACATCAACACAAAACCATCAGTCACACTACCGTTGTTACCTTTAGCCACAGATATTGCCTGTTTCAGTCTTTGCAGCATGTCTTACCCATTTCTCCTGCCGCTGTCTCCCTTTACATTGCAGGATTGCAATGTCACTGTCTGAGTTCAATCCTGGCCCCGGTGCCCTGCCATTGTCCAATTCCCTGACACCCCTAGATCTTGGAATGTGGGAGGATGGCAAGTGATAAGAGGCCAATCACTGGCCAAACCCAGTAGCTTCATGAAAGTTTCCTGCCTCACATCCCACTTTGATCGCCGACGGATAGATGTCTTCGAGACTGGGGTCGTGGATCTTGATACCCTGATCTTTCGTCGTGGTGTTCGAGTCCTGACAAGGGCCACAAGACACGGGAAAACTTCGTGCAAACTCAGTTCAAACAGATCAACCACTCTTAAGACTTTGATCCTGCGGCATTTTTTGCTAGAAACGAAAACAAGTTTGGGTTTGGCCAATTCACTTTCCTGCCTCTCCCGAAGAGAGTGCAAGGACCAACAAGTGCTGTCCATGGCAACACATGATGTACACATGCTTTACATTGCTTTACATACACTATCGCATTCTCCGTCTCTCACACTGTCTCACTCTTTTCGCGGACTCCGAGAAAGATTGTGTGATAAAACAGAGTCCAGACTGCGGAGAAGGGTAAGCTGGACCGCATCAATCAACAGGCGGAATGGTATTGACGGTTGGATCTTGATGATCTTGAGAGGTTTTTGATGTGTTGCATTTCAGGTAACTTTTCAACATCCAACTCCCATGCCTTCTTCCACTGGAACTGCGGCTGCGACGTCGTGACCCAGGGGGTGATGGCAAGCCAAGCTCAGCGCGCGTTCCAGCCCATTCAGATCTCCTAGAGGCAGTGCCGCAGGGGCAAAAATACTACGCAAGAGAATAGAAATACATCGAAATACAAGAAAAATCAACTGTTCAACTGCCGATGTATGTATAGATGTAGACATGTAGACTGTATATAGACATGTATATGTGCACGTGTATACATGTATATACTGCATGTTGTATGTACACGTATAATGTTGTATGCATGTATGTGTAATGCTATACGTATGTGTATATATATATACATATATATATATATGTGCGATATGGTATACGATTGTGTGCGTGTGTGTGCTTGCAGTGCAACGAAAAAGAGCTTCATGTATGCTGTCACACCAAACACGCAGTTTTCCTTAAACCATGACACTCTCGCCACAGTGGCGTGCATGTCTCTGGATAAATGCGTTTCTGCACTCAGCGAAGCTTTTATTTTTATATCCGGGAAGGTTGAAATGATGCTCAGCCAGTGATGCTATGCTGGACATGGGGTTGGTCGGCAGGTGGGGGAACATGAGACAATCACCTGGAGTCACACACACCACTGATGCTACCAGTACCCTAAAGTTGGTGTATGGTTGGGCTAACGACATTCATTTTGAAGTTGCACACACCACCGAGCCTTTCCGAGCCTTCGTAACAACTGGTGTGAGGTTGGGCTCAGCAATGTGAGGCCAAAAATGCGGGCAGCACGTAGAATATGGGTCAGTGGTGGCACTCTCTCAGTTTTTTTCATTCCATCAAATTAAGTCCAACGCGCAACAAATGGACTCAAGCCTGTTTGCTTGCCCATGTCAGCCTGCTGTTTTGTCAATGGGCCGGTAGAACTCATGTCTTGAGAGGAAGAGACTCCAGAACATTGGAAGATAGACATTGTTGATGGAAGGTGTTTTCAATTGGCCGGCGGAGGACACTTGCTGCTTTTGAAATTTGCAATTATAGAGTCTTAATATAATATATATATATATATGATAAGATCCTGAACACCCACAAAGCCATACTGCCATTTATGAGCACCGGAACATGGTCCAGACTAGTCCCCCCTCATACTCGGATGGCTTGACTACGGCCTGTTCCTTTCTTCCTAACCGCAGGGAACCGGATTCCAAAGTTCTTCCAAACATGACTTTTAATGTGTCACATCTCTTCCCCGGCTTCCCAAACTCTTCTACCCTTCTTTGCAGACCAAAAGCTGGCACATCCTTCACATCCTTCAAACCTTACACTGGAACGAATTGTTGCGCCAACATGTACAACACTGAAATTATATTCTGGTCGCTTCACAACGCACCAGAAGTGTTAGCTTTGCCAGGTGGGATACATATCCATATCTATGTATATATATATATATATGTATATATATATATGTGATTATATGTGATTATATGTGATTATATGTGATTATATGTGATTATATGTGATTGTGTGTGTGTGTGTGTTCCAGAGCAAAAATAGGCGGGCGCACAGAGCAAAAGCTTATTAAAGCTAGCAATTTCTTCTGGTTAAGCGCGCGAACAAAAAAACATCGGCACCCTCGGCACGGGCAGATTTCACAAAATTCCGGTCTGTTCCCAGCTTGAATCTGTTTTTGAATCAGAAATGAATCAGAAATGAAACACATCGCGTTCAACTGAAAAGTTGATCAAAGACGCACCTTGGCACCCTCTCCCTGTCGATCTTTGCCTCCGTTGTGGATGACTCGATGCAATGCATGTAGCAAAGCCGCTCTTGTGATTCCAAGTCCCAAGATGTCTCAAGGTGTCCCAAGAGGTCCCAAGATGTCCCAAGATGCCCCAAGATGTCCCAAGATGTCTCAAAATGTCTCAAGATGTCCCAAGATGTCCCAAGATGTCCCAAGATGTCCCAAGATGCCCCAAGCTCCCAAGATCATTGAAGTGAAGGAAGTGAAAGAAGTGAAGGAAGTGAAGGAAGTGAAGGAAGTGAATACCATGCTGCGTGCCATGCCAGGCCTCCCTCTGACGCTTTGGAGAGTTCAAAGACGTGGAGCGCCCGCGTCTTCCGCTTCTTGAAGGGGAGTGACACCGAGAGTGAGAGGACAAAGATCTGGACACCAAGCGCTGAGAGCGCTGAGAGCGACACCGCTGAGAGCGGAGAGCTCGAAAGGTTCGAGACAACTTGGGTGACTTGGGCGACTCCGGCGACTCAACCATCGGGTCCTGGCTCTGGAGATCTATTGCAACATGGAATCATTCGGAATCATGTAATTGTTGTACATGCATGTGTGCATGGATTCGGTTTCGAGTCGGTCTTTGTTCACTGCATTTGGTGACAAAAACAGGGCGGCCAGGAGCTGGCCAAGAGCTGGTCAAGAGCTGGCAAGTTCACAGAGCCCTTGAAATTCCTCATCCAACTCAACTTTTGAAGCCCATCACTCCTCAACTGTCCCCGGTGAGTCCAGGATTTGCTTCGTCTCCTCAAAAAAAAACAAGTTTTGAAAACGGCAGAAGACCACATCGACTGAAACCAACATTGAGACCAGAGAGGGAGGGATCTTGTGAGTTCAAATCCTCAAACACCTTTGCACATCATCTAGGTAGGCTGGCCGTCAAAATGATCAAAGATGTTGTTCTTCCAGATTTCGGCTGCAAGGAGTGGTTCTTAGAATACTGCAAAAGGAGGTCTGTGCAGAGTTTTGTTCGCATCGTGGCACAGAGTCACAGCGAGTCGTGTTTCTGTGCCATGCTGTGCCCTCTTCATGAACCTCTATCCACGGATTATCATGAGAGTCCTTTGTGGGGCTGAGAAGACGAGACCAGAGCCACACAGAGCCACTTTGTGAAGACAAGAAGCAAAGATAAGCAAAGATAAGCAAAGATAAGCTGAATTTGGGTAGGAATGGTAGCTGAACGGTAGGAAACACCTGCCCTAGCGCTAGAAGAGATGACACGTCTAGCATCTTCCCAAGCAGCACATGGCTCTGGAGTCATCTGTGAAAAGGTGCCATGGTCTTTGACTGGAAAACATGTCCGTCTTAGAGAAATCATGGAAAAATAGGGTTGCAATAGAAATTTGCTGCTGATATCATTGCATTTTACAAACAAAGTCTTGATTCAGCATTGTCTTGGCGCAGTTTGCTCCTCGTGCAGCATACTACACCAGAGTTTGCCAGCCAAACGACCAATGCGCAAGAATTGAATTGAGAGGCCCTGAATTCTCTGCACTCAAAGGAATGCGCTTGGAAAACATCATGATTCTTGTCATGATTTTTGGCCAGCTTGACTGTCAAAGGTGCACTTCCAAACCCTTGGGCTAAGAGTGCCCAAGCGAATCAAAATCATCCACTGACATGCTGAGCTGAGTCAGGTTGAGCTTTGTCAGCTCAAAACACCAACTTGCTTCAAGAAGTCTCCAAGGAGGCCAACACACCGATGAAAGTTTACAGGAGAAACCCTCCAATTGAAGAAGAAATGCCCCTCACCAGGAAATGTCACCACTTTGCAATCGCTGCCAAGGCATTCCATCCTCGGTCAAAAATCTAATCTGAGTATTCAATAAGTTGAGTAGACTGGCCCAAAGACATTGCACACAAAAAGTTCTGAGTAGAACAGATGAAAACATCGGATCTGCAAACACAACCTATGTATGTTATACATATACATATATATATATATACACACCACAAGTGAAAGTACCAAGGTCTGAAGAAAAAAAGGAATGCTGGCAGCCGGCATTTACGATCGTTTGCCTCTCATACAATCTGTTTTGTTTCAGTCCCCCATTG
This sequence comes from Symbiodinium sp. clade C Y103, assembly GCA_003297045.1. Taxonomy (NCBI): domain Eukaryota; class Dinophyceae; order Suessiales; family Symbiodiniaceae; genus Cladocopium; species Cladocopium sp. clade C. The sequence goes on along the minus strand of BGPT01002088.1, from coordinate 26,558 downwards.
TCCTCATATCCAAAACCAACCTCCGAGCCAACAAATCACAGTAAACATCCCGTATAATTTTGGCAGATGGAAACCTACCCCATTGGATATCACATGCTTTACTGACAATGTATGTTGTCACAGTGTGGAACTATGGTACATATATAGTCTACAGCCAAGTCAATGTGATTGCAAAAATTTGTCTCACATATTTTGTTCGGGGTTCAAAATAAGGACTGTGTTCAGCTTTGAACAGTGTTCAAAATGAAAAAACAAAAAAAGGTGAAATCCAACTCAAGGAGTTTAAAAGAGATATCGTCAATCTTACCTAGATGTTTCTTGGGACAGGGTTGACGGTGTCCAGCGTGACCTGCACCAAATATATAGAGGAAACCAGCGTTCAAAATAATTTTCCTCAATTTGGTTTTCTGGATTTTGTTGCTGGGCGTAACTGATGTAAATTAGACAATAGTCGTTTTTAGTTTTAAAGAACGTGCAAAATGTGCAAATGGTTGCTGCAGTTTGCCCTCTTGCTTTAAGACAATTGGTTCACTTCGCCTCTTTAGTTTTGCTGCCATGGTTTTGTCTACTCGGCAGCGCATGATGCAATCTCATTATGCTGACGCAAATGGGCAAAATCCGCCGACCCCGGCCTTGGCCAAGGCAGGGGCGGCGCCTGGGACCACCGGAACTGTAGAACCTGTTTTGTTCTGCCATTAGCTTGCCATTCGCCAGCTCCGAACAATCACCAAGGTCACAGCCACATCTGCTTCGACCAGGAAGCTTCAACCAGGCACTTAGGCCACAGCCCTCTCTTCTTACGGCGTTCAAGCCTGCCGTTTGCCCGCCCCGAAACCCTGTAAAAGCTCCGCGGCAGCTTTAACCAGGCACAGCCACTTGGTCCCTAGGGCGTCCAAGCCTGCCGCTTGCCTCGCTTCAACCAGGCCCTTAGGCCACAGCCCTGTGTTCTTACGGAGTTCAAGCCTGCCGTTTGCCCGACCCCAATCGCCTCGAAACCCTGCAAAGCCTCCGCGGCTTCAACCAGGCACAACCCTCGGTCCGTAGGAAACCCTGCAAAACCTCCGCGGCAGCTTCAAACTAGGCACAGCCCTCGGTCCCTAGGGCATTCACCTGCCGCTTGCCTCGCTTGCAACCGGCCCTTAGGCCACAGCCCTCTCTTCTTACGGCGTTCAAGCCTGCCGTTTGCCAGGCCCGAAGCCCTGTAAAACCTCCGCGGCAGCTTCAACCCTCTCTTCTTAGGGCGTTCAAGCCTGCCGTTTGCCAGGCCTGAAACCCTGTAAAAGCTCCGCGGCAGCTTCAATCAGGCACAGCCCTCGGTCTCGGGCGTTCACCTCGAAACCCTGTAATTCCTCCGCGGCTTCAACCAGGCACAACCCTCGGTCCGTAGGAAACCCTGTAAAACCTCCGCGGCAGCTTCACCCAGGCACAGCCCTCGGTCCCTAGGCCATTCACGCCTGCCGCTTGCCCCGCTTCAACCAGGACCGTAGGCCACAGCCCTCTCTTCTTACGGCGTTCAAGCCTGCCGTTTGCCCGCCCCGAAATTCTGTAAAACCTCCGCGGCAGCTTCAGCCAGGCACAGCCCTCGGTGCTGCAAAACCTTCGCGGCAGCTTCACCCAGGCACAACCCTCGGTCCCTAGGGCGTTCCGCTTCAACCAAGCCCTTAGGCCACGGCCCTCTCTTCTTACGGCGTTCAAGCCTGCCGTTTGCCAGGCCCGAAACCCTGTAAAACCTCCGCGACAGCTTCAACCAGGCACAACCCTCGGTCCCTAGGCCATTCACGCCTGCCGCTTGCCTCGCTTCAACCAAGCCCTTAGGCCACGGCCCTCTCTTCTTACGGCGTTCAAGCCTGCCGTTTGCCCGCCCCGAAACCTTGTAAAACCTCCGCGGCAGCTTCAACCAGGCACAACCCTCGGTCCCTAGGGCGTTCACGCCTGTCGCTTGCCTCGCTTCAACCAGGCCCTTAGGCCACAGCCATCTCTTCTTACGGCGTTCAAGCCTGCCGTTTGCCCGCCCCCAAAAGCTGCAAAACCTTCAGGCGTGAGCAGCGCGCAGACTCTGCGGGGGGAACATGGCAGGGGTCCGCATCCCCAGTTAAAAAATGATTTTCCCGCTAAAACCCTCCATTCATAGAGGCTTCCCACTTGCCAACCTCCCCCATAAAAGGGGGGGTCGGCGGCACCAGGGCGTTAGCCCATTCTTTTAGGGATTCCTTTCCCTTGGCATGGTGTGGGCATAACATTAAAAGGCAACACGTTTAAGCCTGATATTTGTTGGTGTTGCTAGTACTAACTGTGCGTATATAGCATGTAATAAGTATATATAAATATATATGCCTTTCGTCTTTTTAGGTTATAGGTGTGTATAGACACAAGCGTTGCCTCTGAGAACTCTTGCTGCTTCGCGTCTGACTGCGCAACGAATCAAAGCGGCGTGCCTGAGGTGTCTCCTTCAGCACCAGTCCCGAACTGCTAGCATTGCTGATAGCAGAAAGGCTAATGACAGGTAGGCCATGTGTAAACTTGAATCTCCCCCGCCTCATTTTGAGCCAAACGGTGACCTAACCAGAAAAGGAGCGAATGCATTCAGTGACACAATCGGCAATGCAGGCAGTCAGTTCCGTCAAGCAAAAGGACAAACAAGAAACATCAAGTGAAAACACGTGACAGCCCCGTATCCCCCAAGCACCTGTCCTCGAGGTTCCATCTCCTGGGCCGTGGGCTGTTGTGCAATCGACGCTTACATTGATATAGGCTTAAAGCTTAAAAATGCGTATCATATTGCAGCGAGTCAGTTCACCAGAACAAGGGAGGGGCGCATGGCCGGGAACAACGGCCCGTCACGATGTTGAGCGGTTATTCGCACTCTTATGCAATTCTCAACGCTAGTTCCATGCGGGCGGTGACCTCGCCCTGTCGAAAACTTGCAAATCGGTGATATTCGAAACATGTGAGCGGTATCCTCGCTCCCAAATGCAGTGGATGCATGGTTTCACATATCGGGCGGCCCCACACCCAAGAGGCAGCAGAATGTGCACATTTGAAGGTCATTGCCCCCGATCAGTTCCTGTACACATGTGAGCGGCCCCAACTTCTAGTTCTTGCGGGGTGGCCACGTGTGTCTGGTAGTCGTTCTGGCCCCCGGTCATAAGTTTCATTCTTGGACAAGTCTGGAAGATCGTTGGCAGCACTTTCCTATTCCCCGGTTGATGTAACCAGCTGAGAATGTCAGCCCATTCGATGCTCACTCCTGGGATATGCTCCAAGGCCCGCGGCTTGTAGCAGCAGGAGCGGAAACGCAGCGCCATCTCTCTTGCGATGAGGGTCAGTCCAGCGGACTTGTAGGTGATGCGCATCTTGTTGACCTACGTAAGCGTGCCAATAGTGTCACTCTTCATGTGCAGTCTGACTTGGCGCTTCTTCCAGATCTTCTGCCAGACTTTGAGCGCAACCAGAGCGGCTAGTGCCTCAGCCACTTGCTGTGCGGAATATGTTCTCCTCCTCCAATGGCAATGGGCTTGTGAAGGGGGCCATCGAAATAGCCCCCGACGCTTCAGGGCGACGCATCGGATTCCTTCCAAAGTACGTGGTCAGCCTGTATTCCCGACAAAGGCCATGCGCCTCTCCTTTGAGAAAGGCCAAGACCCAGCGCCTTGTCCGAAGGCACTTGCGGGGGACATTGGAGTTGCTGTTGCTGTTAGAGATCTGCTAAGAAAGGCCGCCGCACCTCGACAATGCCTGCCATGCGGTTGAGCTTCCCCACATAGGTCTGGAGCCCTTTCCTCGGGCAAACATTTTGGAATTCATGTTGCCATGTCATTTCCTTCACCTCCTGGATGCTTCCTGCCTTTGCCCTCACTTCTATTCTTGTTTGGCCCTGATTCTGCGCTAGGGCCGTATGTTTCGCACCAATCCACTGTATTTCAGATCCTCCGGATGCCTTCTTGTATGCAAGGCGGACACCCAACGGGAACCAAAAAAGGATGATGGCCATAGCTTCGAAGCGCTGTTGCCCCGCGCGCAGATGATGGGGTCGTCTAGGTAGTTGCAACCGAAGTGTGCGGTCGCTGAACAAGGCTTGTGTAAGCCTAGACAGCAATGCGGCTACCCTTCCACAAACTATCGGGGCATTCACGCTCCCCTGCGCTTGCGTCAGGCAAGTCACATAGGCGTGCTTGTAGGCCAGAGTGAAGTTCCTCCTCTCTGTGTGCAACTCATCAATGAAATCGACGGTGAGCCATTCGATCTGCTGGCTGCCGCTGCACAGCTTCATGAGGAAGAGCACATCATCTACGGTGTCCCTGACTGTTGGGGACACCAGTTTTCCCCGCTTTCTTTGCTCTTTCATTCACCCCGAGGGCCTTGCTCCAGGATGAGCCGTCTCTTCACTCTGCCTTCTTTCTCCTTCGTGATCATTCCAAGCTTTGACAAATGCGGCTTGCCGCCAAGCCAGTCCTGGAATTGAATTCCAATCGTCAAAGGCCTTCATGATGCCGGTGGGCATCAGTCTCTGGAGCTCCAGCTCTGCCATGTCATCTCCATCCACTGAGCTGTAGTTGCTGTGTCCGGATGGGTCCGGCAGTTCTATGCCGAACTCCTCTGACTGCGCAACTTCTCCTGGAAAGACGCCGCCTGGATCTAACACTGGGCGAGCTATTCCTGCTCGAGCCCCCTGCGTCAACCAGCCGTGGATCTCGTCGGCGTCGGGCTCGCGCTAGGGTCCAAAACACATCGGCCCTCAGCCTGGTGTTCAATCCCCCTTCGTCATCCTGTGGCTGGTCGTGGAAACCCTTCAGGAGCTTTGTCGCCACTGCATCCTGTCTCAAGTTCTGGATTTTCCTGCAGATGTTGATGCAGGATCTGATGTGCATGCTTTGCGCCCTGCAAGATATTCTTTGGGTTCCTCATTCCTCCTCAACTTTTCTGCTTCGTCCTCAGTCACTCGTGACTGGCCCCATAGTGGAGCGGTCAGGCGTACCTTGGTTCGGGCGGTGACCTCGCCCTCGTCCGCTCGTTTGCTTTTGAGGACATTGTTCCATTCGCCCTGCTTCAGGAACTGCTCTCTGCTCCTGCTCCTCGGTGTTCTCAGTGATGGTCTTGGCCAGCCACTCATTCAAGCCTTCTGGATAGGCTTGCGCTGCACTTGTGAGGAAGGGCTTGAAGGCGTCTCGCTTCTTTATCTCCCGTGGCACGCATGGCATTGAAGGATCCCAGAGCTCCGCTTCTATGTGCCACTCCTTTATCCCTCCCGTGCTAGGTTTGCGCCACATTCGCTTGTTTGTGTGTGCAAAGTGCTTCGGCCCCATAGCCTATGATTCTTCCCTGCAGGAGCGTTGTTGGCTTCATGGTCTTGGCTCCATACTCGCACTGCGCAAGGTCCACGAACTCAAAGTTTGGCCTCTCCCTGAATGCTTGGAACTCGTCCCGATTGTACATTGATTGACACACTGCATTGTCTTTCTTCCACTTGGGCTGCTCTGTTATTGATGGCTTGGCCTGCTCATCAAACAGTTCTACAGCTTCTGCTGTCCTCTAAGCCAACAAGGTGCCGATCCTCACCTTCTCCTTGCCCTCGTGGCAGGCCGTATCTGTGCGGCCCTGATGGCCCTCGTAGCGGCACGGGTCCCCGGCCATCATCCTTCCTGCCATTGGTGTAGGTGTTGCAGGGCGGTCCTGCAACCATTCCATCAGAAAGTCCAGCCTTGATGCCCTTCTTGACTTGCTGCCAGACGTAGTCGTTGGCCAGATCTTCGTTCGGCGCGTTCACCAGGTCGTATTCGGAGCATTGCCACCCAAGTGTACTCAACTTTGCTGCGAGCGCATCGTGTCTGTTCCGTGGCCCGCTGAACAGATGCAAAATGCATCTCATGGCATTGCGGCAGCGTCTCTGCCAGGCTTAGATCCTGCACCGTTGGTTGAGGTGTCGTTCAGACCATTCATCCTTCGTTTGCACCTCTGAATTCTCATGCATTGATTGCTCCTGCCTGGGTCACTTCTTCCCCTTGCCACGGCCTTTTCTTCCGTGGTTGGGTCTCGGTCTCGGTCGCTTCGATCCATCCGACTGACACCTGTTGGCGCCGTGCAACTCTGACAGGAATGTTGCACACTGATGCATTCCAACCAAGCTAAACTGATGCGCTTTTGTTTTTTGTTATTTTTTTGCATGCTCTTGCTTGCAAAGTTTTTGATTGTCTAAAAAATCCTGATACAAGGAGAATTCCCAAATATACCAACAGAATCGCACCACGGGCATTCCAGGGGCATGGGCTCTACTCTACATGTACTCTCATGTCTGGGCCAAAGTAGGGAAGGGCTTTTGTCTTGAAAAGCGGAGACACACTTTGCGGACAGGATGTCTTTCATTTCTGTGTCATGCTTTCGTCCACGGGACATCACTTAATACCAATACTGAACAAAAGTCTTTCAAGAATCTAATATTCCGCCACCTGTGGCATGGTGTGGGTCATCTTGGGTAGTAATGACGCTCTGAAGAAGTAGAATTTTGTCTGATGTCTGTCACGTCCATAAAACCAGGCAAGCCATCAAAAACGCTAGCCTTTCACTATAGAGACCTGCAACGGACCCAACCAGGGGTGACTAGAAGAATCTAATTTACCGTGTTCAGATTTTTGTTTAACCTCATCGGGCAGACAGATCCATGTTACAACACGTGTCTGCAAAGACTACACACTACAATGTGAGTCCTCTCCAAACCATTTGATCGTCACCGACACACCAGGCGCTACTTGAGTTTCAACGCTACCCTTGCAAGCACCGCTTCTAGAGTTAGCTGTTACCTGAAACCAACATTCCCTGATTGGATCTTACCATCAACAGCAGCCATCAGTTTGTGGCGGCCGGTCCCGCACAAATAGGGGCAAATGCATTCGCACACACATATGTGGAGGGACAAGCGGAGAACAAATATTGAAGTTCTTTGTTCTTCTACAGTGATTGGTGCATGCTGAAAACATGCAGATCTTTCTGACACGGAGAATCAACAGTTCTAAGCAGACAAGCCTAAATATATCCACATATACATATATATACATATACATAAACATATACATATACATATACATGTATACATATAATTCTATCTATATATATATATATATATAAACTCAAAACGGACGTCAAGAGCAAGCTGTTTCAGAAATGAAAAGGAATGTGAGGTGTGAGACAATGTGAGACAATGTGAGACAATGTGAGACAATGTGAGACAATGTGAGACAATGTGAGACAATGTGAGACAATGTGAGACAATGTGAGACAAATGGGCAGGCGACCAGGCCCAACATCCAGACCCTTACCCCAGAAAGACAAGTACAGGGAAACAGTAGACATCAAGAGACTTCTCAAAAGTACAGGTAAGACATGGTAAGACAGCCCAAAACGGACACACCAGGCAGTGGAGGACATTTCCAGATGAAATGAGAACCCTTCAAGGCCAACCCTTCGTCACCATTCAGCCAACGCGCCAGGACAGGTGCCTGACTTAGGAAGGCATCCCCCGCCCCAAAGCCACCGCATAGCATGACATAACCACCAACACAAAGGCGGACACATCTCAATTGAGAAAGAGTTGAGACCATGCCGAAGCTCTATTGTCCAACAAGTCACATGCTCCTACAACTTCCGAAACTGCTCAAATCTTGAACATCCATCGACTGTTTTATTCTTGAATCGTCTTTGAATCGTCTTGAGTGTGAGAAAATGTGAGAAACGTCTTCACTGGGCCGGATTCTGCGATTCTCAGTGCAGCTTCGTCACTTTTCCTGGAAATTCTGCACCTCTTGGAGCGGCACCAAGTGATCCTCTGTGCCATGAAGGATCAGGGTAGGTTGCGGCAAGTGACCTTGGCTCATGGATGTTGATGGTGTCTTGGTCGTGACTTGTCTGGAAAATCATGGTTGATTTCTTTGTTCTCCTTTGACCTGTGCCAAATGACTGACGTAAAAGGAAAAGCAACTGCTCATTCAGTTGTTTGAGAACACAAACTATCACAAATTGTCTTGAGTTTATCAAAGTTGTTTGAGACTGGATGTCACCTCGAGAGATCTCCAAGTTCGGAGACTTGTTGTGAACATCCTGCTATGACAATTCGTTTCCCAAGCATCCTTGGGCAAGGCACCTACACATCTATTTGGGCCGAATGGATTTTATGATTTCGTACGCCATTAGCTTTAACTTGCGTCCATGACAAAGTCCATGAAAAACAATGAGAAGCTGAGGTCTCCCGACGAGCCCGCAGTATTGGCGATTCGCCATCTAACGTTTCCTTCCCAAAACGCCATCGGAGGGCACTGGAGCCCAGCCATGTGCCTCAGGAGAACCGCCCCTCAGTATCTACCTGCTGTACATCCAGTTATCAGAGCCCCAGCGCTCACCATGCGAATTGAACAATGGACAAACGTTGACAAACATGGACAAACTAATGATACAACTATGTCACAATGTCAATATCCAACTGATGACAACTGTCTACCGTACCAAAGAACTAGAGGTAGAGAACTTTGATTGTTCAGTCTTGCAGAGATTCTTGGCCAGTCTTCCATTGATTCGAATGAAAGACATGGGATTGCATGTCTAACAGGTCTTCCACCAACAAAGCACACCATCGGCGCTCTTGCCAGCGTTCTCGGAACTGCAGGTCCAACACTGGATTGAAAAGCAAAAGCCTGAGCAATTGCTGCAGACTTTAGGTTTTGCAGACCGTTTTTTGTGTGAAAACTTGTGGGGGCTCAAATCACACATTTATCACGAACAGGGAAACGTCGGACAAAACAAGGTGTGGCAACAAGAATGGAGAAGTCCTGGGAGAAAGGAGACTTCAGGCAAGCGAGGCGAGATTGTGACAAGTCAAATTGTTCAAGTCCTGAACAAGAACAACGAAAACAATTTGGTAAAGCGCTCCAAAGCAGCAAAGCAACCCAGCAAGGCCAAGTCCAGGTTCTTCAGCGCCCAGGGCTGCCATTGCAGCAGTATGGCCACCGCTTGATGCCCCTCAGCATGTCACGGAGGCCAAAGTCTTTTGGAAACATCACAGGCGAACTTGAGTCAAACGTGAGTCCTGGAAGTCTTCTAGATCAGTTAATGATCAACAAATCTGCCACAACACTGGCAGCACTGGCAGTACCGGCCTGCAAGGACAATCTTTTCTCGGTCGAGGCCAAGGTCGTCTGCTTTTTCCTTTAGATAGTTCACGCAGCGTCTGGCATCTTCGACGCTCTCGAATGGCACCTTCAGGAGAATGCCGCCAGAGATCTGACTTTCATCTACTGCTTTTGCCAATCCTTCCCTATTGCAAACAGGGTGGAACGTGCCTTTCTAGATTTCCTACTCGTGTTTTGGATGCATAAGACATCCGAAAGACATCACTTCGAAAGAGTTCTGACGCGTCTGTTTGGGTTCAGCGCCTTCGAGCGAGGATGTGTCAATAGGCAGCTCACTTCACAACATGCAGTGGGTATACCGTAATGGTGCGACACCGCCTTTCAGGGACAGGATGGATCTGATGGCGTAAAGTGGCGTTTTCTGCACCTGCCATCAACCACTGGGACCACTAGGACAAGTGGTTTGTAGGCACTTGCACTCAGTGCAAAACAATTGCAAAGGACCAACCCCTCATTCATGTTTGGTCCGATGAAACTAGCTGGGCGACAGCTCACAAACGGCATGCAATCGTAGATCTATAAGCTGTAGATCCCTGCTGTGCTTTCTTCTCTCTAGGACTCTAGGAACTGCAGCGTTTACATTGTTTCCCAGGGATTTGGGACTGTCAAGGGGACAGTGCAGACTGTTTGCTCAAAAACAAGATGCAGCCCACGAACCCGAATGCTCACACGAACCTTCTTGACACTCCTGACATGACACTCTTGGGAAGACACTCCTGGGAGACACTCTTGGGAGACACTCTTGGCATGACACTCCTGGAAGACACCCTGGGCATGACACCCTTGGGAGACACTCTTGGCATGACACTCTTGGCATGGCATTCTTGGGAAGACACTCTTGAGAAGACACTCTTGGCATGACACTCTTGGGAAAAGACTCCNACTCCTAGGAGACAATCTTGGGAGACACTCTTGGCATGACACACTTGGGAAGACACTCTTGGGAAATACTCCTGGCATGAAACTCTTGGAAGACACTCTTGGGAGACACTCTTGGGAAGACACTCTTGGGAGACACTCTTGGGAAGACACTCTTGGGAAGACATTCCTGGGAGACACTCTTGCGAA
>BGPT01002088.1:0-10027 GCA_003297045.1 Symbiodinium sp. clade C Y103 | reverse complement strand
TCTCTCTTCTGACTTTCTTCATCTTCTGACTTTCTTCATGGCTGTGCTTTCCCATCTGTCCATATTGTCGGAAGGTTTAGCTTCTAAACTTCCTTCGACCATACCATACCATACATACCATACATACATACCATACATACATACATACATACATACATACATACATACATACATACATACATACATACATACATACATACATACATACCATACATACATACATACCATACATACATACCATACATACATACATTACATACATTACATAAATTACATACATTACATACATTACATGCATTACATACATTACATACATTACATACATTACATACATACCATACATACATACCATACATACCACACATACATACATTGCATACATTGCATACATTGCATACATTGCATACATTGCATACATTACATACATTACATACATTACATACATTACATACATTACATANTGCATACATTGCATACATTGCATACATTGCATACATTACATACATTACATACATTACATACATTACATACATTACATACATTACATACATTACATACATACCATACATACATACCATGCATACCACACATACATACATTGCATACATTGCATACATTACATACATTACATACATTACATACATTACATACATTACATTACATTACATTACATTACATTGCATTACATTACATTACATTACATTACATTACAGTACATACATACATAACATACATGACATACATACATAACATACATACCATACCATACCATACCATACCATACCATACGATACCATAAATACATACATACATACATACATACATACATACATACAGACAGACATACATACATACATACATAAATACAGTCAGTTTCATCCAGCACCTGAAGGCAAAGCGCAGCTGTTTTCCGTTGGTGGCAAAGTTAGCTCCAGCTTCTGTGCTGCTGGGCTTGATAGTCTTTGCTCGCCCAACCCACTTTGTTGGGCCTTGCAGGTCTTACTCACCTCGGCCCTTTTTGGGTGGGTGGCTGCAGGGTGAAAAAGGGCGCGGCACCAATGTCTGGCTCTTGAGCCAAAATTGGCCCGAAACTTAAGATGAAGGGATGTCCTCCCACCAACCCCTGCAACTATGATTGTTCCACACAAAATTGCAATGCCTTCCATTTTCAGTTTCATCCAGCACCTGAAGGCAAAGCGCAGCTGTTTTCCGTTGGTGGCAAAGTTAGCTCCAGCTTCTGTGCTGCTGGGCTTGATAGTCTTTGCTCACCCAACCCACTTTGTTGGGCCTTGCAGGTCTTACTCACCTCTTCTGCTCTGCGCAAGGTCCCAACACTTCCTGCAGAGATGCCTTCCTTCCACCTTCGTTACGAAGACAAAGTCCGACCGGTGATAGTGCCACCCGCACATGGTCTTCCACGCGAAGGGGGGGCTACATGATGCCATGGGCATGTTGTAGTGGACGATCTTACTCGCCACTGCCTGCACCACTGGCGGGAGCATGTCCCCCATTCTCTCGTCTCTGTCTTTCAGCTCTTCCACCTCTTTGTCCAGTGCCTTCGTCACCTTCTCATGGTCCGCCCTCACTGCTTCGATCTCCGTCAGCAGGTTGAGCTTGATCTGTTCAAGGCGTTCCTCCACGTCAACGGTGACGGTGCCGGATCCTTCGTGCCCCGCTCCTCCGACTTCTACGCCTTTCAGGAAGGTGTTGGAGGAATTCACTGGCAATGACTCCAGTGCCTCCATGGCGTACTCGTAAATGACTGATGATTTCCACCTGCCAAGATACGCCACCTGAGCGATCGCCCAACCCTGCCTGATGTATCTCAGGGCACCTGTCCTTCTTGCCGAGTGACCCGATACCTTCGTGCCAAAGATCTTCTTCCAGTCGCCTATCAGCTGGGCTTTCGTGGCGGCCTTCCCTGCTTGTGTCACACAGGCCCGTTCTAAACCCAGTGCAGCCATGCGGTCCAACAACCTGACAGTGACGAAGAAAGGGCAAGCCACGTCACACACACTCTTGTTGCATAGGCACTGTAGTACCCTTGTCACGGAATGTCCTCCTTGGTCCATCTTGGAAACCGGTAAGGTAAACTTAATAACCTTCGTGTCGAAGAGGAGCTTGATGTGTGACTTTTGTATTGCGGCCAACTCGACTTCTCGTAGCATCCAGATGACTCCGAAGTCGAAGAGTTCTGCTGACAAGGGCACTTTTCTCCTAGCGTCTGGCTTGGCCCTCGTGGCAAAGTACTCTCCAACCTCGCATGTAGGTACCTCCGCAGCTTTCTTGCCAGGCCCAATAGCTCTACCCGCAGAGCGCTTGCAGAGGCTGAGCATCCTTTCTAGTTGGTTCGTCCACTCATGGCCCTGCTCGATGGCCATGAGTTTATATTCGCCCAAATAATTGGAGGCTGCCCTGTATTTGGCTGCTTTCAATACTCCTGCCAGGAGCTTCAACTTTTCCGTGGATGGCGGGAAGCCCGATGAGTGCCTAGCTTCTCTGAACACGCTGCACACCGTGTTCCTAGTGGCCTTCTTGGCGGCCCGGGACGTGTTCGAAGCGAAACCCTCCTCCAGTTCCTTCATGGCGTTCTTGGAAGTGGAGGCCCTTCTGGCGATTGCCAGGATGTTGAAAGCCTTGGATCTCTTGTTCCTTCCGCCTTCGTCAGCAGGAGCACTGGTGAGAGGAAGCCTGGGTGGCGGAATGGGGTCGGCCTCCTTGGTTTTCTTAGGGCTCCACAGCTGTGCAACCTGGGCCAAGGTCTCCTTTGCCTTGGTGGCAGCCTGAGATGTAAGTTTCAGGACCGATGACAAGGCAGTATTCCTGTCCCCTACCTTCGTGCCGATGTGGTTGCCCTGGACTGGTAGGCCCCCTGCTTCGAACTCGAGGTCCTTCCAGGGTGAAGGTTGTGACAAGTCCCCAGGGTCAAAGCCGGCGGGTCCCTCTCTCTGAATCTGCCCAATCACAGTGGTTCTTCCTTCGAAGCGGGTGAATTTCTGTGGCCTAAGATGGATTGCAGGAGAGAGCGGTCTCTTAGTTACTTTTGTTTCGGTTTCACCTTCGTGCCCGCTTGCATCTGGGTCTCCATGTTTGACCTCTGTTGGAGGTGTTCCTCCCTCCGGATGAGGCCCGCCAAACCTCTGCTCGACTGGCGTCGCCGTGGGCCTTCGTATGAGTTGTGTGATGCTGGAGATTGGTGCAATTGTTCCCAGGCCCATTGTTTGCCCGCCTCTATGCGCGTCGATGGGACGAAAGGGCATGTCATCTTGCGTCTGCAGCAATGCCAGCAGGCCCAAACCAGGAACGCCATCTGCGAGACGAGGCCAACGAGGCCATCCATTGGATGGCCAAACCCAAATAGGTGGGGTTCGTCCCCATTTTGAGCCGAGGGCTGATGAAATTAAAATCAAACAAACAACAATCGCAAGATGGCATGGAGATGGTGCTGAACGTTCGGAGGTGTCAGCAGCCTTAGTTTTGCACTCACCAAAATAGGGTGTGCCAGGGTCCACGCCCTTGGTCTGGTCCCGTGGCCCCCCACAAGTCAGGTTTCCTGCCTGGGCTGTCCAACGGATAAAATCCTTCTGTCCGAGGGGCAGTCTCGGACACCTTTACGTCTCCAAGCTCTGCTGGCTTGGCCTGCCCAGCCCATTTCGATGGGCGACTCAGAAAATCGGCCACCTTGTTTGCCACACCTGGTAGGTGTGACAGCCGAATATCCTCCACCTTGAAGAGCTCGAGGGCGATGCCAAGGCAGGCTCCAATAAAATTCAGGGCTGGTGATGCAGCCGACTGTCGCTGGGCCATGGCAAGGGCAGTCACTGAATCCGACTGCACCGTAAGGTCGATGCTCATGCCCGCCAGCTTGCTGCCCCAGTGTTTCAGGCACACATACAGCGCCAAGGCTTCAAGTGTGCCCTGCGATGCTGAGGTTCCCAGCTCGAAGCCCAACTCTTTGGCGTCCACCTCCGTCACTTTCAAAGCCAGGGCGTCGATAACCTTACCATTGATGATCAGTACGCCCCCTAAACCTTCCGGGGAAGCGTCTGTGGTGATGGTCACCCTGGCTCTGTCAGCTTTGGTCAACGAGACCTTTCTCGTGGGTCGTTCCTTCGCCACGTTGAGATACTGTCGAGGGCAGTTCTGGCCCCTTCCAACCTTTTGACCACAAAAAGATGCTCTTTGTGGCGGTCGTCATCACGACGGGCTCGGCGTGACTCTTCTTCTCCGCCTCGGACTTCCGCCTCCCTTTGTGAGAGGACCGCATAAAAGACCCTCAGCATCCACTTGGTCCTCGGCAGAACACCTCCCAGCCAAGAAAGTTTGCCACAAACTGTTCTGAGATCCTTCGTGGCCGCCATACCCTTGTTCTCCCAGGCCTGGATTCTGGTTTGGAGGTCTTGCAAGAACTTTTCTGGCAAGGTGAGTAGGACCTCGGTCTCTGAAATGAGCCGGAACTCTATCCCCATCCAAACCACCTTGGCTCCTCTCTCACCCTTCCTGGTCGAGATAGCCAGTCCCAGGGCCGACACGGTGTAAAGGATATAGCTTAGCACAATGTTTCTCCTGTGCAAAGTCCCCTGTAGGACCCAGAAACTGTCGTCTAGGTATACCTGATGTTGCCCTTCGTGCAGAGGTACACTGGATTGAAGCAGCCGCGCTACCCACGACGCTATCCGGCTCCACAATAAGGGCGCAGTTTTATACCCAAATAAAAGAGCCCGGAAGAGAAAATACTCTTCGTTCTGGAGGCCTGGGGTCACACAGTGGGCCAATTCATCCCTGTGGACTGCGAGATGAGGGAAGGCGTCTGAAACATCAATCAAAACGATCTCTCGCTTCCACATCGCCTGCCTCTCCACCGTGGTGATTTCTCCTTGGAGTTGCGCCATCTGCCTCAAGGTCCCAATGGCGTCCACGGCCCGAGGCAGTATCAGCTTCTCTTCCAATCGGGCTTTGGCATTGCCCCCTGACCTCCGCAGGTCGATTATCAATCTCCTCTTCTTCGACTTGTCCGGCCTCTCCTTCACGATTATGGCTAGCTTTGAAATGGTCCCACGGGGGAATTCTTGACGGACCGTGTTCTCTGTGATCTTCACTAGGAAGCCCAGGTCCTCCAATCGGTCCACCTCCACCTTCGTATCGTCCGGGTTGTCCCTGACCGATGCATAGTTTGTGATGGACCCCCTGGCGAGTTGCATGGCTGAATCCATCAGGGCCTCCTGCTCCGCTTCCTTATCTGCTGGAGGAAACACTCCCCTGGTGGGGATTGGTCGATTGATGCCTAGTGGAGTGCCATTGTCAACACAGTCCGCAATGTCCACATCTACATCCCCCACCTTGGCCGTCCAAGCCCTGATGATGTCACCCTGTAATGGGGACTGATAGGTCCACTTCGACTTCAAACTGGCCTTGGGTCTACCTTGCGCCCCCACCAGCTTCCGAAGTTCCCCTCGCCATCTCTCCACCAGCTTGGCGTCCAGTTCACATCCCTCCGTGCCGTACTCAGCTGCCGTCTCCGTCGGAATGGGGTTGCTCCTGGTGATCCTCTCCCAAGCGGCAAACATTCTCAGTCCCAAACTCTGTGCACCGGGCATGCCACTGACGGCATTGGCTGGGTCCCTCATGCCTCCAACGAAATTGAGCTTCGCCGGATCTGAGGCCTTGGACTTCGAGTCCTTGAACAGTCCAAACTTGCCCTCACCGCCTTTCCACTCCAGTGGTTTGAATTCCTCATCCTCCTCTTCCTTCGTGTCCTGCTCAGACTTTACCTCGGTGTTCTCCTCTTCCACCTCTTCCTCGGTGTACTCATAGGTGTACTCGCCCTCGTCCACGGCTCCTTCTTCTTTGGGTTCCTTCTTGGCCCGCTTCGTCTTGGGGCCCTCCTCCGCTGACTTCGCCCTCTTGGCTCCTCTCCTTCGTGGCAAGGGTGTTCTGTTCCTCGGATCTTGTTGTTGAACTTGTGACTTCCGCTTCGAGTGTTCGACCTCCTTCTTCAGGTCCTTTTCCCTCTGCCGGTAGAACTCCGCCTGTGCCAACCTCTTGAACTGCATGATGAGGAGCTTGGCGTAGAGGTCGCACAGTTCGTCAGGGTACCTTGCGGACTCCTCAGATCTTGATTTGCCCACCACTGGCACGTGTGCGGCTCTACCACAATTGCATCTTCCCCGCATACTGCTTAGCCCTGGTAGGAGGCCCCCGAACATCTGAGGTTTGTACGTTCTCCGGCCTTCAGGGATGCTTTGCTGGAACTTGCAGGTGGGGAACTCCACCTTGATGAACTTGTGTTTGGCCGCCAGTTTTGCGACTTCTGGCAACTCCCAGGCTGAAAGGTGTTCAGGGTGTTCAGAAGGCGGCGGGTTCTCCAAAGTTGCCACTGGCTTGACAATGTCATCTTGGCAGGATTCCAAAACTGCGTCCAGCAAGTGTGCGGACCTAGATGCATGCAATGTGCCTTCGTCTGCTTCAAGTTGGCGACGTTCCGGCTGGTCAGGAAAGCCGTAAGGATACCTCTGAGATCTTACTGGACATTACTGGACCTGGGTAGCCCTCAGCGTTACGCCATCTCAGTTTTGTGAATGACGTGCATGGAAAACCGCTGTGCACTCCATCCCAGAATCCAGCCTTCGCCTTGTCCAGGTAGGACTTGTAGGGCTCCTCCTCAAGTAGGTCGATGCCTTCCGATTTCTCCGCAGAGGTGACCGTGACCTTCATCTTGTTGGCCTTGGCCTCCCGCCGGATAGCATTGCCCAAAGGGTCCTCAGGACCTGAATATAAATGTAAGAAGTTGAACCTCCTCTTGAGGGTATACATTCTAAGTGTCATCAACTTCCCATTCATGCATGCCTTCTGCTCCTTCGACGCCTCGTCCTTGTCCCCCTCTTCAGGTGGTCCTTCGTCCGGTTTCTCCTCCTTTTTGCATGAACTCCCGGCCTCCTCGGCCTGTTTCGATTCCCGGTCCTTAGACCCTGCCCATTTCCAGATGGGAACATAACACCAAGCCTTCGCCTTGTTGTCGGTGTCCCTGAACCTTCTGCCTTCCCTTTTCCAGTCCTTCTTCAGCTCGTCAATCAACTTGCCCCCTGGCTGCATTGATGCGATGGATGACCAGGGGAATGGCAAATCGTACACCGATGTTCTCTTGGTGTTTTGCCTTGGCAGGCGGATCCGGGTGGTAGGCCAGCACAGGCCCCATTGTTGTTGTTCCAGGCGTAGCATGCCTGGGTCTTGCCTTTGGTCTTGCCCTTCCCTTTGCCTTTGATGCCTTGATGATCGGCCTCGTGCGTGGCCTTCCTTTTCTTGTCCGCCCTTCGTTGATTCCTTGATCTCCATGGCGCTGCCTCGCTGTTCGGCTTCGGTGCTTCTGTCTCCGGCTTGATGGCATTTGCCCCCCCCTGCATCACAGAAGATGCCACTGCTTCTGCAGGAGTCAACAACTTCCCGCGGGACCCATGGGAAAGCCATGCGTTTGCAGGTATGTGCACCTGCTGGCTCCAAAACTCTGTGTCCTTGATGAGCCTTCTGAAGAGGCACTCCCATGGGTTGCTGTCTGACCACAGCGGGGGGGCAGAGGCACCACGAGCTATGTCCAACTCCGTATTCACCCTCAGCCGCAGGAGATGTTCTGAACGTCCCAAGTCGTCCGCTTGCACGATCAGGTGCCAGCAACCTTGGTACGTCCTGTTGAGCCTCTCCACGAAGTCCTCGTAAGCGACTGCCGTGGCCATGGAGATCACCTCCAACATCAGCAAGGCGGTTCTGTACACTCGGAACGAGGCCTTCCACTGCTCGTAGTTTGCAGGTCCTGGGAGTTCCTTCGTGTAGTAGCCGGCCGGTGTGCTGTAGTAACACCTGAATATTTGCGTCCGGTGTGATCTCCTCCCGAAGGGTTGAAATACGCCGAAGTCTGCGTATGGGGTTTGCCCCATCGATAACCGCTTTTGAAGTGCGGATATCTGTTCTACAGATGGATCCTCCTGCTCCATCGGGACATCCCCTGTCAGGTTTGCATACACCTGCAACCATGCCTGCTTTTGACTTTCTGAGGCCACTGCAAATTCTGTTTCGTCCCCCTGGTCGAGGACTGCACTGAATTTCACCTTCCGGTCCTTCGTTGTCTCCACGGGCGTTGTGGTTGTAGGCACCTGCGTCTCCTCCACATTCTGGTTCCAAGGGTCCGGATCTTTCCACAGGCCCATGTCCAAGCCCGACTCCGAATGCAGTTTCCTTCTCGCCAGTCTGTAGACTAATCCCAACTGCACCGCTTGAATCATGGTCACCTGATCCCCATTGTCCAAGGTCGTTGACTCCGCTGAGGCAGCAACCGCTGTTGGCGGTAGAGCTGCAAGCAACCTGAAGTCGTCCCCTGGATCTCCGGCAGCCCTTGTAAAAGCCCGCCACAGCTCTGGGCTCACCCCAAAATGGGCACAGCAGGAGCGCAACGACCCAAAGGTAGAAAGGTCGGATGGCCATGACATGGTGCGCGAGCCAAAGCATCTTGAAAAAGGGCGCGGCACCAATGTCTGGCTCTTGAGCCAAAATTGGCCCGAAACTTAAGATGAAGGGATGTCCTCCCACCAGCCCCTGCAACTATGATTGTTCCACACAAAATTGCAGTGCCTTCCATTTTGTTCCAATACATACATACATACATTACATTACATTACATACATTACATACATTACATACATTACATACATTACATTACATTACATTACAGTACATTACATTACACTACACTACATTACATTACATTACATTACATTACATTACGTTACATTGCATTACATTACATTACATTACATTGCATTACATTACATACATACATACATACATACATAAAATACATGACATACATACATAACATACATACCATACCATACCATACCATACCATACCATACCATACCATACCATACCATACCATACCATACCATACCATACCATAAATACATACATACATACATACATACATACAGACATACATACATACATACATAAATACAGAAATACAGAAATACAGAAATACATACATACATACATACATACATACATACATACATACATGGTGGCTGGTCGAAATGTCTTTTCCCAAAAGTGTGCAAAAATCGTAAATAGGTGGGGGCCCGCTACATAACTTTACTTCTGCATCATGTATCTTGCTNNCCGCTACATAACTTTACTTCTGCATCATGTATCTTGCTATGTCTTCTAAACCACAGGGAACGCAAGGGAGGTGAATCATTGTTGAATTTCGTTGAGAACATCGCTAGCGCGCGGCATTTTCAACCACTCTCCGATGAGGAAGATGACGTGCTACTGTCTGACTCTTGCACCGTGCCCTACAGTGCTCGCCTTCGGCGAGNGGAAGATGACGTGCTACTGTCTGACTCTTGCACCGTGCCCTACAGTGCTCGCCTTCGGCGAGTGCCTCTAGCACGCTTTACTTGTGCAGCTCTTTGGTGATTCCCTGATCTATTCAAGCCCCAATCTTTGGTACTTCCCTAATCTTTGAAACAGTAATTCCATTGGCATCAACACCGCTCATGTTTCGAGCCTAAATTTTATTAAAGAAGTGCCACAACAAATGTTTGACTTCTGGGCCAGGGCTGGTATTGCCACATGTTCGCTAGCGCGGATCTAGCGCGGCGCTAGCGCCAGGCTAGCGCGGATGACTACACTACTCTTGGAAATATTCGACTACGAAAAAGAATCCTTCCAATGCCAAGCCAAATGTACAAGTGAGTACTTCCTGGGAATGCTGGAAACCAAACAATGCTAGCGCAATGCTAACGCGAACCTAGCGCCCAGCTGCAGAAGTGCCGTGTTTAGTTGGGGGCCCGCTACAAAGCGAAGACTAAAAACTACTATCTAAAATTAATTTCGCAACTTGATTTACTTTTCCTTACTAGGGATTTTTGACCGGATCCCACATACATACATACATACATACATACATACATACATACATACATACGTACATACGTACATACGTACATACGTACATACGTACATACGTACATACGTAC
>BGPT01002087.1:102400-116149 GCA_003297045.1 Symbiodinium sp. clade C Y103 | reverse complement strand
GGGAACAAGGGATGGCAAAGGCAAAGGGATGTCAGAAGCCAAGGGATGTCAAAAGCACAGAAGGCTTGCCCACATCCTATAGGCCCAGGCTCTGTTCAGGTCTATAAGCTATAGGTGTTTCAATTTTTGAAACTTCCGACCCCGGCTTGCCCGGGAACTACTTGTAGTAAAGCAATGTCATAAATCCATATAAATCCCCCACATTTTGATGGAGTATAGATGTCTATAGCATCTATGTATGGTAAAATGGGGATTGTCGATCCTGTGGTTTTACACACATTACATTGGTAGACAATAAAATAGTTGGTAAATGGTTTGTGATCCCCCCAATTCTGGTCCCATAGGTTTTGACCCTATAGCCAAATTAAATAAATGATGAGACAAGTGCCGAAAGCCAAGGTTTGTTTCAGGTTAGTGAATGGTAAGTTCGCCAGGCAACTGTTGATTGTTCTCCAAAGTCTAATGAGAGAAGCCCTCGGGGGTTGATATTGCCTTGAAGGGGGAAGCTTCCTCAATGGGACGGAGAATTGCTGAGTTTTTGGAACCAAATTAGTTGCGCAGAGGCTACCTGCACAGGAGCATCTTACTCAATGTCAATGAAGAATCTATGTAGGTTCATCATGGCTCCGGGTACAACGCGGAAATGTTCGGAGATTCAATTAGAGCATGTGAGTCGGAAAAAAAAATCCTGGCTGAAACCCACAACCAGAGATGGTCCCATCCCCGTAACAAATGGGGATGGATCAAAACTTATGAAATGCCATGTTTGGGAGATAAACATCGATAAATCCTAGTAGGTCCTAGCTATTTTGGGATTTTCTCAGGGGATTCCCTGGGTGAATTGACCTCCGCCAGGGTGGCTGGGGATGTGATCCCAAGATGGCGTACAAGAGCCACATGGGCTGCTGGGCAGTCACCAGCTGCTGTCTTTGAGGATCGGGGTGAGAAAATAAGTCATACCCAACAAAAAGGGCTAATTGCAGCAAGAGGGAAACTGAATGAAACTGATGATTACTGAGTGGATGGAATGGGGTTTTGTCCATTTTTGGACAAATCCGTCCTGTGGTTCTCAATTGAGCAGTGTCAAAAAAAAACACTGGAAATGTGTGTTGATTATTGTTTCAAGGGGATTCCCACACTAGAATGCTGTAGTAACCATCCTCCATAGTCACGAACCAACTGTGGTTCCTTACAATGCTCAAGTGGGTCATTTGGTGGTTTTAAGCCATGGATGGTCATCTCGAAACACAATGATCCAAATGGAAGCGGATCAAAAAGTGGGGTACCTATGGATCCACAAAATTGTGTTTTAGCATTGAAGATGATTGTATAAACCCCCTTTTCTAGGTGGTAAACCAGGAAGAACCATCCCCAAACGGTTCAATGTCTGGTCAGACAACAGTGGATATCTTTGTATCTCTTTTTTTGGGCCCGCAGCTGCCACTGAGGTTACCAGGCGTACCAAAGTCAAGAGCTTTGGCCCGTGGCTAGGTCTCTGATCATCGATCACTGGATCACCAAGGACCTGGCTGCTGACGCCGCTGCGGTCGGTCCTCGATGGTCGCTACATGGATAGATGGCAGTGGAAATACATGAGAACACACGCCACCACAATAGCTGTTGGTAGTTGTTAGATATATGAATTTTCATTACCCCAGGTTCCATAAGTTTTTATCCATTCCCAGATCAAGGCCTAGGTTTCTGTATGTGAAATTTGAAACCCTCCCAAAACTGGTTCAAAATCGTTTTATCACGGCACACAGACAGTTTTCTTTAGGGTGAGGTTTGAAGCTCTACTTTTTCAGAACGAATCAGTCTGGCCCAGGGACTATCCTTTGATGACAGGATAAATCCACAACTAGCAACAGGTTTATGATGGACTCTGACTACTCATCGCTGGACCAAAAATTCAAACCCCAAAAATCGGCTTGGATCCAAAAACGGGGGATGCCACATTTTACGGCCACTGTAATGAGAAAATGACGATGAACAGTTGGAATCGGGTGTTTTTCCCACAAAATTCCCGAATGATCAGGTCAAATGGGTCCTTCTGTCGCCGCTTTGGCAGCTCAAATATGGAGCACAAGCCTGGGCTATCCTCAGCTCCTGTAGCAGTTCACTGTTCACCATTTGTTTATACATTTGATTGCGATATATGAAGTGTATATCATTGTATATCATTGTATATCGAACCATATCAAATATATACATATAATATTGAATATAATATATAGTACCATGGTGATTTCCAATGTGAATCTGCTCAAGTGGTGCAAGTGTGAATTGAATTCGATGAGTCTGGGTAAACGATAGCGACCCCTTTGGCTGACCTCACCAGAAGCAATTGTTGGCAACGGGATCCCAAAATGGCCTCAAATCAAGATTCGTTTAATTTTCCCAGTTGGAATTATTAATAATGGCATTGAAGATGGCCATTAATAAAGATGGAACATATGATTTTCAACTTGGATTTTTGAAATAAATTCAACTTTCTCACAGTTTGAATCTGATTATTCTGAGTGCAGCATCGCCGGTTTGGCGCCATGGAGAGTGATGATCCAACGAGCGCCAAAGCAGCTGTGGTTCGGCGCTTTGAAGACTGGTGCAATGAGCGCCTAGATGGCAGTCTAAAAAGAATGTTACAATGTTCACCCCGGCCCCCCCCAAAAAAAATGAAAGATTAAATAACCGGCGAAACTAAATTAATGTATGTTTGTGTTACTTGTGTATGAGCGACGGCTTTTATTTGGTAAAATGGAAAGTAGTATTGGGGCGTACCCCGGTTTGTCGAAAACATCATAACTAGGCTGTAAAACGAGGTGGGAACACGCCGATAACGAGGTAGGCATCGCAGAGCATTTAGCTATTAAAAGCAAGTGCGGCGTTGGAAAAAGAGGTCAGACCCCAAAAACGCTACAGGACTGGAGAACGAGGTAGGCCAATTGCATTATGTACCAAATAACTTCCACGGCTCATATACTTATATCGCCCAAAACAATGCTTCCCCCCAATAGTTAGAGGATGAAGATCCAAAATATGACGAACGGTTTTTCTGCGAGAAAACCGCAGGCACAACTGTGTCATGGAGAAAGTGCAAGTGGCCTCAACAGCCTTTGGCTTCTTGTCACCACAAGTGTGGGCCCATGACGTTGCCAACATGTGGCCATTTCTTATAGCCCAACAATATAAAAGTAAACCCAAACATGGCCATATCCTTTAGGCAAGTCATCTTCGCCAATCCCTGGGTTTCCATCTTAAAAATCTACGGCCAGTGGTCCATGTTGCTCGATACCTCGACAATCTCCGGTACCTCCAATGGCGCTTCAGTTGGAAATTATTAGATAAATATTTTCCGCCTTTCAGCATCACCCGCACGTTTTTTATTTTTTGCCCAATAGTTTGGTGGGTGTCTCCACTTATCCCCATTTGCAGTGATAGCAGAACACAGAGAGAGAGAGATTTCTAGTTAGCGACATGCGGATCCATTTTAAGCGGTCGAGACCGATTTCTTGGGGACCAAAAGTTCTTCGGTGTGGTTCTCCACGGTAGTGTGTCAGAAGCTCAACAAAAAGACCAAAAAAACTCGATATTGACAACCCCATCATCCGAATTTGATTCAGAAAGACTACAAAAAGCATTGTTCCTTCAAATCACAAAAATTGAAGTCAGCAAGAAAAAAGGTTCTCATCTTTCACCATCCCCAGAAGTTCCCCTCCCAAAGCACCCAACACCCGGAGGCTTCGGGCTCAGAGCCACCAAAGACGTGGAGCCCAGTGAGGTCGCTCTCGCCATCCCACTGGACCTGGTGTTGACCATCCCTGTGGCGGCGCGATCCAGTGCAGGAGCCATGGATCGGAAGAACGTCGGATTAAGGACGTGGTCGTATACAGAGTAATACATGATACACAATGATAATGATGTATATTTTTTCTGCATATATCTGCGCATATTTGTTTGGATTTCTTTAGGTTGTGTGATCATTTATCATCATGATATATGTAGTATACCATATACCCAGCGTTTTTGTTGTTTCTAGATGTTTCCAGGCTATCTTAGATTCGCCAAAAGGCCAGTAACATCCATAGCTGACTGGCTTGGAGAATCCCCATTGTTCCTCCCGTTGTTACTCGACATCTTTCTAATGATAGTGGCCAAACATGGCCAACCCAGCCCCATCAATGATTCGGTTTGGGGGAATTATTGGATAATCATACCAACAATGGCGGAACAAATCAGCTGCACGGTTTAGTATCAATGAATATCAATGGTCTAGAATCATCTAGAATCTAGCTGAATCTATATAGATGATAGGATTATTATGTTTCGTATATATATATATATACAGTATATACATATATATATATATATGTACAGATATGTTTGGTTTGAAACTAGTTTCACCACCCAGATTTCACCAGACAAACCTGGGACCGGGATGCCAATGCTTGGGAATGGGGATGTAAGAACCTTTCAAAGATGAAGATGTTACACTACTTTACCAACCAGAAATGGAAATGTGATATGGATCTGGGTCAAACGGGCGCGTCCAAAGAATTGGATGGTCAACGTTGAACATGCCCCAAATCTGAAGTTTGAGGCAACTTGAAGCATCTAAATTTCAATCTCCATTCGTCAAATTTCAATCAGCAGGAAATGGTCATGGTGAATCAGTGAATCAGTCGACCACCGATGATTCGCCACGCACCTGAGAGGCCAGGCGTTATTGAGAAGCGAAACCACCCGCGAGCAGCGTGTGAGCGCGCAGGCCTTGATGTATGTGGTGATGATTCACGGTTGGCACGATGTTACCAGCAAGTGGCATCCGTATTTGCGTGTCTCGGCCCAATGCTAAAAGATATGCTTGGTTGAATGACCTTACACCGGTAATCAACTTGCAGATTGCATGCCTTTTGCTTTCGAATGTAGATTTTGCATGATTTTGCCATTTCACTTCCATATATCATCATTGATATGTGAAGATATGCGATTGGATATATAATGTGGTAAACCCAATAATAAGCCATCCGCAAAATCACCACAAATGCATTGTGTAAACTGTATAAACCATCTCCAATTGGTGGGTTTGTTATTGGGTTTACCACACTACTACAAGCCTCGGATTTGGATGTTGGGAGGAACACTTGTTCACCAAGCAACCTTGCTAGGTCCACGATGATTTATGCCTGCCTCGATTCGTTCTTCTATAGTGAGGGGATCCCCCAACTTTGCCAGTTTTGAGGGGAAAATGATGATGAATACTAATGAAATGTTGGATTCTGGGGTCCCCTATTTCGGACAACCACTGTGTTGTGGACCTAAACCGACCTGATCTGCCAGGTCAGATTCCCTCCAAGCATCAGGATCCACTATGCTGGACACAGCGTGAACGGCAGGGACGCTTGAAGGGCACTCAGTTACTGCATGAGGTCCAGCGACATGAAGCCCAATTGCGATCGGTTCATGAGAGCATCTTTCCGGCATTGTCGCAACTTGGACACGTCTCGAATTTTCTTGGGATAATGGATGATGAATGGATGATGAATGGATGATGAATGGATGATGAATGGATGATGAATGATGAATGGATGATCAATGGTAGGTGTATAATTAATGGATGATGAATTTCTGTGTTTTCTCTTCAGTTTCTTGTTTAGAACGTCTCAGGCACTTTCACAAAAAAAGGCTGCCTCAAGATTCGAGACCCCATTCTACCCAGTGGTTTAGAACCGCATTTTCCCTTTAAATGTTTGGTCATACATCTGTTGTTAAATCTCCATTTTGAGACAAATTTATGTGGCTGATTGATTTTGCAGAGGGAATTCAACCTTCATCAAAGGACAACCCCTCAAACAATGGTTGGTCGATTTAACGATGATAGACGGAAAAATGCAACCGGCTCCACGACATGTTTGCAGAAGAAAGTAGATAGATAGATGGATGGATAGATAGCTAGCTAGCTAGCTAGGCAGGTAGGTAGATAAATAAATAGATAAGTGGGTTCATTAGATTAGATTAGATTGGACTGGATTGGATTAGATTAGATTACAGATGGAGAGAGATAGAAGGAGATAGAAAGTGACAGAAAGAGATAGATAGAGATAGGTAGAGAATGGTAGAGATAGATAGAGATGAATTTAAATAGATACAGATGGATATAGATAGATATAAGCTAGCTAGCTAGCTAGCTAGCTAGTTAGATAGATAGATAGATAGATAGATATATACATACACACCTGAGCACCTGTGGCGTGTAACATATATATATATATATCACATATCAGGGGCTCTTACCCCAAATGACCCAGCTGGGCCCAAGGCAAGAACTGCCGGAGATCTTCCCAGAGGAACGCTACACCTTCGCCTCCTTCATCTGGGCGCGCTCCGCCTTGGCCTCGCGGTGCTTTGCTGAAACACATCTCAAGCAGTTCCTGGGCGACCACATGGAAGTGGTGCCTGAGGAGCCACTGAATCTGTTGAAATTTTGTGACTGATGGATTTCTGTCGGATTTGTGTGAAACTATGGATATGGGTGAATTTCTTCGAAGGAACCACAGATGGTTTTGTCAACTTTTTAGTATTAACCATCCAATTTCTGTACCTAATTTTGACCCATACCGATATGGTTCATTCTTATATGACGCGTCTGACATTTCATCATAGGTTCATAGGTGATCCATGTTCGTTGATTCCACATGATAGCCCCCAATTCTCCCAAGCATCTCTGATGCGTGGGGGTCTCCATGAATGGGGGTACCCCAATAATGATCTACAATGGATCCTCAATGGATGATTTGGGGGTAGCCCCATGACGGAAACCTCCATCTGCTTCAAATTCTCCAGTGCTTCACACTTTTTTCATCTTTTTTCGCCATTTCTCCCTGAAGGAAGCAATGAACTATCTGCGCCTTACAGCAGATGAGGAAGCACGGCTGACGCTGGATTGTCCTGGAGTGTTATGCCCACTGTTGGATACAGGCAACCATGATCCCAAAGTCACCATTGACCTTGGCCTCCGCAACTCCGAAAAAAACGGGCTTCAGCTCGCGTTGGCGCGAGACTCTGGTGCAAACAAGGGGCAGGAGTATTTCATCAACTATGGAAACTGGGTAGTTTGAAATATCGTTTTAAGCTCATTTACTTTGCCATTTGCAGTGATGATCCCACATAATGCCACATAATCCCAAAATGACTTTCATATTTGTTTTTCATTGCTTTTCAGGGAACCACCAACCAGGAAATCATCGATCCAATCTGCAGCTCTTGCTGGGCCACGGTTTTTGCTTGCCGGAGAACCCGCAAGATACGGTACCCCTGAAACTAGGCCTGCCCAGTGCTGAAAAAATAGGTGGTTTGAAGTGGGTTTGGCTCAAGATTGCGTAATGTAGAATCCGCACTGCCATAAACATTCTCAAATCATCTCCAATTCCTGGTTGATTATATGGCTATGCCGTGATTTGCAACAGTCCCCAAATGGTTGACAATGGGAGGTCAATGGGACCTGTTTGTTAATTCATTAAGCAACATTTTTGGTACCCAGGGTCAGTTGTTGACCTAGACCCAAGTGTGCTTTGGGAGCGTGTTGACACTGGAGCTACATTTCCTCTCCGAGCAGTGAAGGGAAACTGCCAATCCTCTTACTTCAGCAGAATAGTCGCGATACTTGAGGTTACATCATGTTACATCCCAATCTATACCATGCTTATACCCATTAATAACCCCAACCACAACCGAAAGTATACCCATGCAACTCTTTTTGGATCCGCATACCATATCATTCTGTTCTTCCGCTAGGTTGTTAGTTAGTTGGCCCCACGTGGATACTTGGAGAAACCTTCAAACAGGCTTGCGCCAACCCAGAATAGGTAAATGCTAGCCACAAAAAGGGCGGAAATTGGATGAAATTGGTAATTTTATGTAATTTTATGTAGATTTACTTCTTTATCACTTTTAATCTACCCAGTCTTCCGCCCAAACGCATCTGGTTTGGCCAGCCCTGTTGACCCATCCCGGGCTGAAACGCCAGCTACACCAGGGAAAGCTGCTGCTGAGTCGCAAGAGCAAGAAATGGCACGAAAGCTGGCAGGTAGCTTTGGCGCGGTGGGAAGTGCCGTGGGTGGATTTTTTGAGAAAGGTGAACTGTGGCTCCGTGGTGAAAATGGGAAAGTGTGGAAAAATGGAATGGCGCGTGGCCTGTTGGATCTAAATACCCCATCTTCGTGCCTTTCTCCTTGTGACAGACTTCAAAATTGCGTGTTCCAGACATTTGCATGCACCGCGGCACAGTGGCTTCTGCGTCTTTTTTTGGAGCTGGCTTTCAGAATCCCAAACGACTCAGGGTAAATCTATGTAAATCTTGCATAGCGTAAGAGACAGCAATAATTCAAGCATTGCAAGTTCAATTCCTGTCACTACCAGGCTAGTACCAACCCGTAGATACCCGCCACCAGTGCTTGGGGCTTTCGAGTGCGGAGGATCCGTGTGCTGCGTGTCAAAAGTTGGATCGTAGAACCATATTGGGGGATGGTCATCAATCCAGACCTAGGGATTTCTATACCCACTATCAGGATTTCCTTATAGGATGGGTGCCCGTACCCATACACCATCTTCTGACCATGGCTTATATGGTGTTACCTTCTACTCTCCAGGTTTGGTAGAGAATGAAGTACACAACTTGTCCAGAGCTGACTTGCTGCCAGAATCTTGGTACAATTACCAGGACCCGCTGAAAAGATGCCTGGAACGTCCGACGAAAAATCCACAGGGGTATGCAGGCTCCCCTCTGGTAATCTAACATAGCTATGGAAAATTACTTATACCATTTTTGAAAGGCAAATTTTAATCATCTACAAACGGACCGTTTTCAATAGCTATATTAGATTACCCAAGGGTATGTGAGGGCATGGGTCAAGATTTACGACCCCCCCGCCATAGGTGTCATGGATTCTTTGGGTGCAAGCTGTTGAGCCATGGTGAGAAGAGATGCACGTCACAAACGATGACTTTCGAACTGAGATGGGTTGAATAAGTTGAATAGGTAATCTTTAGGAAAATTATATTTCCTCTATTGTTTGTCAGTTCCCTAGAAATCGATTGGTGATTGACTTTTGCATCTTGTCCGGATTACAATATGGGGATGGGCAGATGTGGAACTCATGTGTCTAGCAATTTCGTGGACATCTGAAGATTTTTGAAGACAACATTGCTACCGTAGAGGAAATCGCAATTGAGCAGTGTTCAAAACCCCTGTTGGTTGATGATGATAGGGGATTATATATACTACCCAATACACTGGGGATTCTAATAATTATCCAACAGGGGAATCCCTATATCAATCTATATCATAGGGGGGTCCATGTCGAATTTCATCCGGCCGAGCGATCCCACCGAGGAAAGACTCTTTGCATTGCTGCGACTTAGCGTTTTGCAGGAGACTTGATCAGCAGTAAGTTTTGTCCAACACGGTCCAACATATATTTTTGTTCCCCATTGCTCCCGCAGACATTCTAGGTAAACCTTGGTGAACCATGATCAACCATGGGTAAACTATAATACACTCATAAACCATGGTCAACATTATAGGTAAACCATGGTAAATTTTAAATATGTGGATGTTTCACTGCACCTATCTCCGCTTCAGGATCGAAGCCTCCGAGTTCTCCTCGAGAGCGCTCCGTCACAAAAGACGATGCTGTCAAAGCTGACGACCCCTATAGATGTTCCTCGGTGACCATCCGCTGCTGGATATTGTGGTGGTTTCAATTCTGGTTTCTCTTCCATCCACCTAGACGGGTTTGTCCAAAATGGAGTAAAGCAAATTAGATGGCAGTCCAAATGGGGAAATCAGTTTGCCAAACATTGGATTTGTTCGGGGTCGCCCATTTTTTGACAAACCCACATTGAAATTTGTATGCCTGTTTGATGCTTCATGTTTATATTTTTGAGAGGATGAGCCGCTCTTTGTCGCACCCTGTTGCTCAGTGGATAGCTATTGAAGCCAATTGGACTATGGGGCTATGATCGGCTATGCTTGATGTCACTGCCATTTTAATATAGTAATACTATGATACAATATACTAATATACAATATAATATGATATATAATATATAATATACAATATACAATATAATACAATATAATACAATATAATACAATATAACTATAATTATAATATATAGTATAATATGATATAATGTGTAAAATAATTTAATATGATATAGTAAAATAGATAAATAAAAAATATATAATATAATATTAGAATACAATATAGTATAACATAATATAATATAGCATAATAGCGTAATATATGTATTATAAAGTATAATAATATAATAATATGATATAGTTAATATATATATATATAATATGTATATAGTATGGATGTGAGAGACGGCAGAAGTCTATTTTCCCATTGTATGATCTTTTATGGAGGCATTCACATGGAGGCTATTTCCATCATGAAACCCCACGTTCACAGAGGTGAAGCTGGACCGCCACGCTGAGCTGGACGCACTCAGAATCTTTCACAAGCACCTCATGGTGAAGCAAAATCAAATCCAAAGTGGGAACCCCCAAACTGAGCTCGTCGAAGGTCGGGAAGGTTGGGCCAGATGTCACTACGCTGAGATTTATCGCTCTGGACAGCTGGAGATTCTCCAAGCTGCTTTGAAGGAAGTCAAAGCGCGGGAGAGGGCCTTTATGGAGGACTGCTTTAGGGTTCATTCGATTTCATGCTATTTCTATCAACAAAATGAGGTGTTTGAAAAGCCAAATAAGTTTGTTGTTCATCATCGTTTCTCAATGTTTCTCACCAACTGCTAGCTCGTAGGTTTGAGAGGGGTAGATGTGTTTCCATGTTTGCCGCTGATCTACAGGTTGTATTCCTAACTACCTGACCCTGTTACCCCCCCTGTTTAACCAATCACGACAACAACGACGACGACGACGACAACAACGACAACAACAACGACGACAACCACAATAACAACAACAACAACAACAACAACAACAACAACAACAACAACAACAACGACAACGACGACGACAACCACAATAACAACAACAACAACAACAACAACAACAACAACAACAACAACAACAACAACCACAACCACAACCACAACCACAACCACAACCACAACCACAACCACAACCACAACCACAACCACAACAACCACAACCACAACCACAACCACAACCACAACAACCACAACCACAACAACAACAACAACAACAACAACAACAACATCAACAACAACAACAACAACAACAACAAGAAAAATGCAACTACAAATGTAAACACAAATGATGCCACAACGACAGCCACCAATGAGCAAATTGCAGGGGCTGTATCCAGAATCCGCGTTAATGATAGATCAAGTGGCCATCGTCATACCGTCATGCCATCGTCATTCTGGCGGGTAAACCAAGAGTTGCAGCACTGGTCATCCTCACTCTACTGCGCAGACCAGGATTCGCATTGCAGAATTCCAAATCAAAAAAAATGAAAACATATGTGCCTGGACGTTGTCGAAAGATCTTTTGTACGGGAAGTGCCATGGCTTTGCGACTGCACATGTGTTCATAGTAACTACAGTAGTGGTAACCGGGCCTATTCCTGCAATTCTCCAGGCGTTTCAACATATATCATATATCTCCACTAATATATCACTATAACGTTTCTAGCGATATATCTATATGATTATAGTTGAATATCTAGTTATATCTAGTATTGTCTAGTTGTATATATCATAATAGTTGTATCTGTTGGCCCCACCCAAGGAGCATCATGTGCATCTCGAAGACGACGAGGAGGGCGAAGAGGAGGAGGACCATTTGGAAGACGAAGTCATCGATCCTGAAGCGAAGAGACTACGCCGCGCTTGAAAAGATGCGACCCGCGGTTGCCGGGATCTCACCATTTGGAAGTGTCCGAAGTCATGGCAGACCCAATAGCTGGGTGGTTTATGATGGAAAATCCTATAAACAAAAATGGATGATTTGGGGGGTAGAATTTTAGGAAACCTCCATTTTTACCTTGGGAAGCGAAAGTCATGGAACTCAATGGTAACTCTTCCATTGCCATGTTTCATGCATTCGGACATACTGGGATCCCTCTCGGAAGGTGATACGGTTTTCTGACGGGGAGATAGATTTTTGACCTGAGATTCCAGTGGTGGGATCACGACCACGACCGAGTTGACGGTAGATATTTGTAGCATGGTTTGGAATTTCTCTTTGTGATTCCATGTTCCCCAGGATGCTGTTAAAACTTGACTGGAAAGTTGACGAAAATATTCGGCGATTCTTTGGGAGCCTTGTCACAGAACGTGTTCAACGATGGCCCACTTGCAGCCTTGAAGGACTTCCCTTTACCTGGTGCAGACGAAGCTTTACACTGTCCTGTAGGCTGGGTAAACCAACTGGGGACTGGTAGGTGAATGGGTGAATTACAACGACCGAACCCACTTGGGGTAACTGTTCCCAAGGTTGCTGAATTACTATAATTCAGCCAGACTCAGGGGATTCAAGCAAAGTCCACTCAAGCATTGTTCCTTTCATATTTTCATTCTTGAAGGGATGAGCGTATCCGTATCCAAGGTGTTCAACGTTGCCGGACTCTGACATTGTTGGTGGATGTGTTGGCTGTTGTGAGTCTGTAAGTTTGTCCATTAATAAGAAGGGAGGCCATTTACGGCTATTTGTCACTATTTGTCTACAATTAGCGACCCTTATATAATCTTATATAACTCATCATGTCAGGTGTGTGTGTGTGCGCGTGATGATGCTTCATATTATGTCATGATCCATACGGCATTCCATTGTGTTTTCCCATGAACCAATTGCCATGGGGTCTAACATGGTCGCCTTGCGCAGTTGCCTTCTACGGGAAGGAAGATGCGGCGGTGTGCGGGGCTCAGGTACCATTTGAAGGAGGGAATATATGACAACAATAAGGGAATAGCATGATGATTAACGAATTGTGTGGTAGTTTTTGGACAAAGCCAAGATGTTTGTTGACTTTTCCTGCTCAAATAGCTACTTTGAAAATCCATATAGGCT
Source organism: Symbiodinium sp. clade C Y103 (assembly GCA_003297045.1). Taxonomy (NCBI): domain Eukaryota; class Dinophyceae; order Suessiales; family Symbiodiniaceae; genus Cladocopium; species Cladocopium sp. clade C. Next base: position 103,089 of record BGPT01002087.1, on the reverse strand, counting down.
CTGAAGTACCACCACCGATTTTGATCATTTTTGCAGCCATCCCGGTCTTGGTGCAGGCTATCCCCATTTTTTGGTGAAAGCCTGCTGCAATGATGGGTCCCACCCTGCATACCCATGAACATATCCTCTATAAAATGAGAGGGGTCAAGGCATGCCATATTTCGTTTTATGCAGCTCCAGCTGCAGCCCTTCAGGGGGTTAGTCACCNATGAACATATCCTCTATAAAATGAGAGGGGTCAAGGCATGCCATATTTCGTTTTATGCAGCTCCAGCTGCAGCCCTTCAGGGGGTTAGTCACCCCATTTATAGTGGATTTCATGTTGTAGCTGCCAAACCTCCATAAAAGATCAGGGTGGTCATGCCCCATTTGTACACAATATTATATACCTATATATATATAATATGTATAATATGTATACATATATGGAGGGGTAGCAGGGGGGAGACACAGCCTGATTTTGTAGAAAAGCACCTTGTTTCACTTTAANATATATAATATGTATAATATGTATACATATATGGAGGGGTAGCAGGGGGGAGACACAGCCTGATTTTGTAGAAAAGCACCTTGTTTCACTTTAAAAAGACATTGGGTGGCCTAACTCCTCGGCACTTATGGGCACATTTGGTTGGTAGTCATGTTTTCTTTTCATATGTTTCTTGCGTTCAGAAATTGTCCAGGCTGTT
>BGPT01002087.1:76006-91732 GCA_003297045.1 Symbiodinium sp. clade C Y103 | reverse complement strand
TATAGATATTTTTGTATATATTTATTGTATATATATTGATTGTATATATATTGATTGTATATATATTGTATATATATTGTATATATATTGTATATATATTGTATATATATTGTATATATATTGTATATATATTGTATATATATACATATTGTATATATATGTATATTGTATGTATGGTGTATATATATATGTAAATATTGTATAGATATATATTGTATATGTATTGTGTATATACATTGTATTTATTGTGTATATATTGTATATACATGTAGTGTAAATTTTGTGTAAGTATATTGTACATATATTGTGTATATATAGTGTATATTTTGTGTAAAGATATTGTATATATATATATTGTATGTATATATTGTATGTATATATTGTGTATATATATTGAATATATATATATTGAATATAAATGTATTGTGTATATATATAGTATATATATACTATAAATATTGTATATATAGTGTATATATAAAGGATTTATATAGTATATATATTGTATATATATTGTATATATATTGTATATATATTGTATATATATTGTATATATATTGTATATATATATTGTATATATATTGTATATATATTGTATATATATTGTATATATATTGTATATATATATTGTATATATATTGTATATATATTGTATATATATTGTATATATATTGTATATATATTGTATATATATTGTATATATATATATAAAGTATATAAATTGTGTATATTTATAGTGTATATATATTGTATATAGATATTTTTGTATATATTTATTGTATATATATTGATTGTATATATATTGATTGTATATATATTGTATATATATTGTATATATATTGTATATATATNTATAGATATTTTTGTATATATTTATTGTATATATATTGATTGTATATATATTGATTGTATATATATTGTATATATATTGTATATATATTGTATATATATATATTGTATATATATTGTATATATATATATTGTATATATATTGTATATATATTGTATATATATATTGTATATATATATATTGTATATATATATTGTATATATATTGTATGTATATATTGTATATATATTGTATATATATTGTATATGTATACCTTGTATATATATATATTATCTATATATGTATTGTATATTTATATATTGTATTTATATTGTATATGTTTTTATATTGCATATATATATATTGTATATATAGTGTTAATATATATATTGTATATATATATATACTGTTAATATATATATATTGTGTATATATATATATTGTATATATATATATTGTATATATAGTGTGTATATATATTGTATTTATATTGTATATATATATTGTATATATATATTGTGGATATATATATATATTGCATATATATATATATTGTATATATATATATATTGTGTATATATATATTGTGTATAGATATATATACAGTATATTATATATATATATTGTATATGTATATATTGTATATATATATATTGTATATATATATTGTATATATATATATTGTATATATATATTGTATATATATATATTGTATATATATATATTGTGTATATATATATTGTATATATATATATTGTATATATATAGATATATATATATTGTATATATATTGTATATATATATTATATATATTTATATTGTATATATATATTGTATATATATATATTGTATATATATATATATTGTATATATATATATTGTATATATATATTGTATATATATATATATTGTATATAATATATATTGTATATATTTATATTGTGTGTTTATATATATATATATTGTGTGTCATATTGTATATGCAAATACATTTCGTGTATATATATATATATACATATACATATTGTATGTAGATATTGTATATATATATACATATATGTCTGTGTCTATACAATTTATTTGCGTATATACTATATATATATATATGTATATCTTTATGAAATATCTATATATATATATGTCTTGTGTATATATATAGTATTTACTATATATGTATATACGCACATTGTACATATATATACAGTATACAGACATATATATATATACATACACAGCAGTTGTAGTGGACTGCTAATTATCACTTACTAGTCACAGATCCTTCTAATTCATACTAACTCCCACTAGTAGCTGCATCGCAGCGCCCCTGGTGTCTGAAAATTTCCTTAGGCTACGGAGATGACAAACCAAGTACCAAACCTCTCTGAAACTGGGGCATACCCCAGACCGTGAAAGAATTGGAAAACACCTTGAGTGGAGAACATGATGTTGCCAGCCACCGGCTTCCCAATTTTCCGGACACAACCACATCATCCCATCATCCCATCCCGTTGCCTGCATAGGCTTTCACGCAGGAAGCGGACAAGCGACACAGGGGACTCATCTCACAACTCCGTTGGTCCGAGTCAAAGCGGCTTTGGAAGGCGAAGATGGGCGTCTTCCTCGGGTAGTTCACACTTGAACGTCGAAGGGAATGGTGATCCATGAAATGGCATGTGATTTACATGGATATATGATGATATATGGCTACCTATATACATACCTGTATGAAAGATATGTATGTGTAGCATTTTCTATCTATCCATGGACGTAGAATCCATACCATGCAAATAGATCCATCCGTACCAGGTGAATGTGAGGTGCAAGTAATAAACGAGGCACAGATTCGGAGAACATCACGGGTTTTTTGGCTCCAATTGCAAGGACTGGTTGGCTTGAAGTCGACCCTCTCTTGCTGGAGGATTTGTGGGTCCTGCATCTGCCAATCCCACAATTTGATATTGATGTCTCAAATAATCCATCTATGATCATTTCTACATATATATATATATGTATACACATGTATATACATGTATGTGTATATATATATATACATGTGTATATATATATATATATATACATATGTATATATATATATATATACACATAATATATACATATATGTATACACATGTACATATGTATGTATGTATGTATGTATGTATGTATGGATGTATGTATGTATGTATGTATGTATGTATGTATGTACGTATACATATACATAAATCATGTATATATATATATACAGATACACAATTATCCGTAATCCCAATCAGTAAGTTTGTAGGCTTGTACAATGCTGACATAAACCCTTGACAGTTCACGTAAGGTCATCTGGAGTTGGCTCACCACATCTCACCACGGAAGACTTGGATGGGGTACACCCATCAAAGTAGCCATTGAATGGATTTGGTGGTACCATATTGCCAGACCCAGCCTGTCACAAATTCAATGCGGTTCATGAGTGCCTTTCCCCTCTCAGTTGCCCTGAAGAATTCCAGAATATATATACAAGGAAACCTCCTAACACTATCTAAAACTGACCACCTGAACCTGTGCGAGTCTGCGCCCTTGTGATTCATATATCCATCTTAGACCCATGTTTGAATGGGACCCTTCAACTCAACGTGACATCTTGTGCCCAGCTTCAAATAGCCGGCGATCACACTGCCAACCAAGCATTTTTCTTCTTGACCCTCAAACGTCTTCAGACACTCCTTGGACTGCTGGAGGCAACCGGAAAGAGACGGACAGCTCACAAACGTCATTATGACACCGACATTTACCATTACTAGTAGTTTCAACCTAACTCCAAAATATGTTTGGTCATTTCATCTTCAGGCATGTAATGTGATCATCACAAAATCACAAGCAGGGGTTCAAGACTAAAAGGAAAAGCTGGCGACACAAAACCACGATCGAAATGCCGTCCTGTCGTCCCCATTGGGACGTTGGATGTTTTTGGCTTTATCCAGTTGGGGATGGTTATGTGGCGAGATTCCCATGGCTGGCTGCGTCCTCATGTTTGGTTGGTTGAATCCTACTGTTCGTTGGCTAAAAGCCAACTTCTGTCGCTTAAATCATGTTCAATCCGCATTTCACCAATTGTTGTTGGTCAAATCCCAATTTTGGTGGTTGAAATCCCATTCGTGTTGGTCAGTTCCTCCATGGTCGCTGATGACCCGACCTGGCCCCGGGGCTCCTGGTTCAGAAGACCCGTGGCATTCTGCTCCGTGACGACATATCGCTTCAGAGGGGTGAAGATGTTGACATCCATGTAGTAGCCGGAGTCTGCCAAACCTGTCCCCAGGGTGGCAAAAAGAAATGTTTTCCTGAACGAGGTGAAACTCAAGATATCTACAAGTATCTTGTCAAATTTTAAACCTTCATGAAACCCGTGTGGTTCTTCTCATCTTTGGGCTTGGTCACAGCTGCGTGAGAACTTCCATCAAGAATTCGGCCACCCAAATTCGATGTAATTTCCATGTTCGAAATGGTTGCAAAATCCTAACACCCTTTATGGATCAGTAGCTTCTGCAACTCTTTCAGAGGTACCACCAAAAGTTGGCACAACCGGCCTACCACCTTGGCGCTGCTGGGAACCAAACGTCTGAGCGCGTCTAAATGCGCAAAGACTCGCATGGCACCCGCACTGCAGCCGCTAATCACCACATCCATGGCATTGGCGAAGCCAAACTTTTGGGTCAGATCGCTGAACAAGGCCTCTGTGATGTAACCTGAGATTAGAGATCCATAAACCAGGGAGGAAAAAGTTGGACTTTCTCTTGCTCCAAATGTTGGAAACTGACAAACTCAGATCCTAAGTTGTGAATCTACAAACAGCAATAATAAGACTAGTGGAACAGTCATGGGTACTTTCATAAACAAGGCATGAAAAAGGCTTTCTGTTGTGAAATAAACACAGAGCTGCCGTTTCAAACTCCAGGTAAAATGCTTGCATGCGGAGTGTTCAGTTTTTTTAGTTCGATCTTGCAAGGGTTCAAAAACGGCCTTTGCAGAAAATGTTCAACGCATTTTCGCTTGGCACATCATCCAAACAAGACCTAACCCAGCTACGGTTAGGAGCGAAAATATCTGGTGATACCCCGCATAAAACATGAAAATCCCCCAGTGGATGACACAAACATCCATATTTCATGATCAAAATCCCCGGACATCTTCTGAAAATCATCTTCCACGGCCTAGCCACGGCCTCGATAGAAAATGGAGCTCTGCTGAATCATCTTGGGCTCCTCACGCTGGCCGGAATAGTATCCACCGTCGCAGTATCGAAGGTAGGCATGGTTCCAATTGTACATCAGCGGATTCCTGAAACGAACACGAGGGGAAACTTGCTTCAAGGCGTAGAGTTGTAGTACATATATAGAGGTTTCCATAAATGGAGGTAGCCCGATAGCTGGATGGTTTATAATGGAAAATCCAATTAAAATGGATGAGTCAGGGGTACCCGTATTTTAGGAAACCTCCACATGGAGAGAACATGAAAGAAAATGGCTAAAAAGTCACAGCTGGAACGATTCCCACGAGCAATTGGAATCTATTTGTGGCTGTCGCCACACTAGAATCACAAGTGGGATCCACTTGTCTTGTTGGTTGGATGGGTCATGGGGATTTCCGAGCGGATTTCCGGAAATCTTAAGTTTGGTACCTGTAGTCACTGTAGTATGACTCCATATATAATCACATCATACCACATCATCAATCAGCAGGGGGTCTGACAAAATTATTCAATGGCGAAGGGAACGATAGACTGATACAAAAAATCAGCATCTTCGTCACCTTGATGTCTTGATCACGTTCCCCGTCACCATCATCCACCCTGATGACCCATCACATCATGAAAGCAACATGCAGCGAGGGATGGAAATGCCACCTTTACGAGTTTGCCACCAGCAAAACAGGCATCTCAGAACATTGTCAACAAAACATCTGACTCTTTTGAAGACCTAACTTGATCTAACCAACTATCAGCCCTTTGAATGGCAATCAAAAAAAAACGGCTAACTCCACCCAACATCACCGAGATTCGTCGCAGGATCTCGCGAGAACTTCAGATTGCCCAAGGCCTCAAAGTCCATCTGCTCCTCGACTGGGGCTCTGTTCACACCAAAATAGCTGGGATTTACGGATGTTCCCCCTAAAAAATGGTAAGGGTCTGAAACATCCCCATATATTTTGATATGTATATATATATATATATATATCCATTATGTACATAGATACATGTGTATATATATATATATACATTGCACATATATTTATAGAGAGAGAGAGATGTATTGAATCTTGACTCCCTTGTTTGGGATTCCTTTTCCTTTTATCTATTTCTTGGTGGGCCTCCCATACTCTCATGAAAAATTGATTCAATCGACCTCACGGTTGGAGCTTTGAAACTCAACATCTCACTGTGGGCACTCTTTCAACCACAGAGATTCTCAGAAGCCTGTGGGGAGAACAAAAACCATAGCTAGGGGGAGAGAAAGACAACTACGCAAGCTTCAAACCCAGCAGCTGCATCTGACTTGGTGCTACCCAGAGTGCCCTTCGACCGTTCCAGGCAGCTAGTATCAGAACCGCACCAGCCGCCACCCTGATGGAAAATAAAGAACTTGTTGATCCCATCTCCGCTACCAGGGCTGAAGTAGTACAGCCCGGGGCCTCATGTCGCAGCTCAACCAGAGCTCAAAAGAGCGAAGCTAAAATGGTTTGGGGACTCGGCGACCTCCTGGTTTCCGCATGAGTTTGGTCCTGACCGCAATAGACCTTTTTACAATGCACCAACGTTAACGTTCGACCATACGCCGAGAAAAAAAAGGGTGGCAGCAATCCCCCAAAAGATGTATATAAAGACATTCTAAAACTCCAAGGCAGCCAAAAATTCCGAAACACCAAGTAGCTGCCATCCAGACACTGCGCTTTGGCGTAGCCTGTGTCAGGTCCCACGCGCTGCGCAGAAGCTGCCGCGGCTGCAGTTGGGAGCATCCCCAGCAGCCAGATCTGAGACCACGGCATGGCAAAGGCTTCAGGGCCCAGCAACAGCTGGATTCTGGATCAAAAGGATTCAATTCCGGTCCAGAAGTGTCGACTCTGCAGAAACTCTGAGGTGAAAAGCTTCATCTCTTTAGAAAGAAGTCTTGAAATCACAATTTTTGGTTTTGAAATCACCATGTGTGCCGGTTTCATGCCCATTTCCTGTATGTTGGAGGTTGTATGTTGGAGGTTGTGGACTTGGCATTTCTGGCATTTGTAGAAGCTCCAACTTATGGAAGCTCCAACGCACAGAGCCAATTTTCCTTTCTGAGATCAAGGCATGTTTTGAAAAGACTCGTGGAACACAAAGTTTCGAACATATTCTGGGAATTGATTTCTGGAAGAGAGCATTGTGGAACACAAGCACTTCTGAAAAGAGAGCATCATGGCTCATGTTTTGAATAAATATTGGTGACAGTTTTTCAAGCCATATGAAAACCGCAGAAAACACTAATTATATTCCAACACCAAATAGCAAGAGCATGCAAGAGCCATTGCCTTCCCAGACTTCACGTTCGCGCTTAGACCACTTGGATGTGAAATCACCATGCCTGCCTTCCGTCATTTTGCTTCTTAAATCAAGCAATGTTTCAAGATATTTCAAAATGAGGAGCAACTCTCGGGTACGTCTGGACTCTCGTCCTTGACGCTACCATTCTTTTGAAGTTCTCAGTTATTCTGCCACCGGATGCAGAACCTGTCAAGATCTGTCAAGATCTGTCCGCAATCCAGGTGGACTATGACTATGGTCATAAATCTCTCCCATCTCGTAAGAATCTGTGAATTCAGCACTGAGAAAAACGGCTGAGTTTTCACTCCGCGCTTCTCTTGGCGGAGTGCGACTCTAAAGGCCCCCCACAGTCCGGTACATATCCCGTATGTCGTAAATTGTTTGGCATAGGCAAACTGCAGCTACAGGATCTACAAGCTGTTACATTGGCACACACATGACAAAGGAAAATCCTGGTTTGATCTGGTTTGCATATTATTGTCCGATTTTAATTTGGGATTGATCATTGCTTGGTGTACTGGAGGGTATCGCTTTGTTTTAACACCACAAGTCTCCGTATGACTCACAACAGCGGTGGCATCAATCCTGCTCACTGCATTCTGTAATTCTGATGAAACATTGAACTCTGAATCTGAAGTGCATTTGCAAAAGAACAGTCTCTGTGTCTGTGTGTCTGCGTATGACAAGTCCCTCCCTTTTGCTCAAAAAGGACTTTACCCAGTAGATGCTCGATTAAGGGTCAGTCTCTTTCGTGTCACTGTCGAACACTGGACACGAGGAGCCTGGAACCACCGCTGAAACACGCACTGAGGAGGTTGCACACAAATCGTTAAAGTTGTCTGCCGGACCTCAATGCAAACCGCGGAAAGAAACCCACGGTGGTACGCGGAAAGTTGGCGCAGAGTCTGACTGCTGGCATCTTTCAAACATGAAAGGTTGGTTCGTGATCGGAGATCGTCGGAGCCTGCTGACTGAAGGAAACTACTGCTTCAGTTTAAATTTATATAAAGAGGTGTCATTTCGACTTGAGGATCATAACCTCCGTTCTCACCTTTGGGTTTCAGTGTCTAAATACGAGAACTTCAGGGTCATCATCCAGTTGTTGGGTGGAATGGAAGCTCAAAAATATGTGTCTGAAAATGAAATACAATCTACCCTCCCAAAATGTCTAGTTCAATAAAACCATCTGTTTTTTCAGCAGCTGGAGATTTTCCTGGAGTGTTTCAAATAAACCCATATCTAGAAATATGAAGGTTTCTCAAAATGGTGGTACCCCCAAATCATCCAACATTAGACCATGACTTAGTGTTGAAACCCATGCCATAGTGACTTGGGGATCCCCCATTTCAAGAAACCCCAAATGAGCAACTGCCAAGGGATTGAAACATCTTGAAATCGCCAAGTAGCATGTTGTACCCCTTGGTGTACTTGGCCTGACGACCTTTCCGTTGGATCACCCACCAAGCTGAAACTTGAAACCTGCTGCCCTGGTCACGACAACACGTCGCCGACCGCAGTGCCTGCGCTCCAACCCAGCTGGGATAACTCAAAAAACATCCAAGAAAGGAGAACATGGAGAACTCTTAGCTTCTTATGACTGTTAGAAAAAAAAATGGTACAGAGCTGATCACTTCAATTCCAATATATTTTCCTCATCACTCACAGTGTTGAAAAAATATGAAACACTAACCTGACTAACCTACCGGACTGGATTTGCATAGATTAAAACTAGCCGTTTGTTTGCAAGGTCTTGGTTCCTCAGAATCTCCTTCAACCAAGACCTGTTGCTAAATACTCTTCGTCACCACTTGTCACCGCGCAGTCCAACCGACCATGTAGTTCATCCATGATTTGGGTGTGATATTGTGGAATATATATATATATATGTTTATCATTACCCAACGAATTGATGCTTTCAGATCCAAACGAACAGCCACATGTGGAGCCAATTTTTCCCTCTGCTTTTTTGGAGATTGATTTGCTACAGGTTTGCTTGATCCTTGCGCATTTGCTTTGAAGGATTTGGAACATCCAACAAATGCCCTGCAAGATTGGACAAACATAAGCAAGTTCATCTCTATCTGGATCTCGGACCACGCATTACTAGATGGATATTGGTCAATGTTAAGTGCCCTTCCAAGATGGGTTTTAGATTCTCCCAAGATCCATTGCACTGATGCAGGGCCCCAAAAACAACTTCGTTTGGGTCCAACGAATACGACAGATAGGATGATGTCTAAAAATGATAAGGACAAACCGCTGATGGCCAGCACATTGAAGCAAGAAATGCTTCAAACAGAAGGGATAGCAACAAATAGCCTTGCAGGTACCATGGTATGAGTGGATCAGATTCAATTTCGAGTCGAGGCACAGATTTGAGAAATAATGTTTCAAAAATGTTTTCATGCGACAGTGCCAGGCAAAAAATCAAACTTTCGCTATGGAGTATGTTGGTGTGTCGATGGTCGTTCCAATGTTATGTTGGTTGTATCGCCTATCGTGAGTTAACAAGTATCCCATGTTTTGCTGGTTGCATACTGCACTTTTAAGATGTATCCCATCATTGGCTCATATCAATGTCATAATATCCACCTTTTTGATGGCCATCATGCCTGAAATGGCTACATGGGTGTGTCTGAAAATGGGTTATATTAAGATTATTATAGATTATGAAGTTGTATCCCAGTTGTGCCGGTTTTATGTAGTTGGGAAAATGAAGTTTTGAACCATCGAATTTGGTGGCTCTCCCCTAGATTTGTCGTGATTCACATATAGCCTCTGGTAATTTAACATATATAGCTATGGCAAATCACCACGTTTAACAGGTAAATCATCGAACTAAATGGACCATGGCTTCCATAACCAGCCAGCCTCAACTCCATGCAGCCTCGCGAAGCTCAGGAGGCCTGAAAATCAACGCCAAAGGTCTCGAAGAAGGGAAACTAAGCAACAAAATGTGGGGTTTAACCAAAGGATTCTTTTAAGTATATAACAAAGTTTGGGTTGAACCACAGAAAATTGGGATTCAATGAACAACTATTGTGAGTGTAGACCAACAAGTTACTTATATAGGACTTAGCCAGCAAAAAAAGGATTGGATTTAACACTGACAAGACATGTGGGGTTGACCTTAATGCATGGCAATTCTTGATGGGGAAAAATATCTAAAAATGGCTAGAAAATGGTGCCTCAAAATGCGGGATTTACTCTCTATCAAGGTGCTGGTTGGTTAACCAAACGGTCTATACATTACTGTACTGAACTGTTGAACTGGTTCAAAAATCTGATTGAATTATCGTCATGCAGTCCTCTTGTATATGGTACAGCTCCACCCGGACCCGTCAAAGCGAAAAACATGGGCAAGTACCATGGTTGGCCCTGCTGCTCACACCAAAAGATGTTCGCTATGGATGTTCATCCCCAAAAAGTTCCGTTGGTCCCATAGGCCCATAGGTATTGACCCAGCCCCACACGAAACGAAACGCTCCTGTCTTGGGACGTCAAGTTTTGGCATGTCAGGGACGAAGGGCTGTAAGATTCGGGTCATACTAGGGATATATACATATATATATATATACATACAATTATGTATATATATATATATATTACACCCAGAAAATGTATGGATGCTCAACCAATGATGAGCTCATTGTTCAGCCAGTGGCTCCGAGTTTCGTGGCTGGTGGTTTCCCACCAGGCCGGTATAGCCAAGATTCGAACTTTGGAGTTGGGCATCACCTTCGTCCCATGTTTGCCTATGTTGTTAGCTACTCATAGAAATCAATCCATTCTAGCTGACACAAAAGAGATATTCACCAACTTGAGATGTTAAGCCATTGGAGTAGTGTTCAAAATCCATCAATGCCGTCCCTTTCAAAACTGGTTGGTTCATTGGGATCAGGATTGCCCATGGATTTTGATGCCATGGCTGATTCCCTACTGAAGACGACGGTGCCAAGCTGCAATTTCAACATCGCGCTGCGCAGCTGCTGATGAAACCTTGGAAGAGCGGGGCTCTGCGTTGCTGAGGCGTCCGATAAAAGAGCGGTGCAAGACCCCAGGGGATACAATGGAAATTCAAGTATGTGAGATAGAGATATAATTTGTTTGGGGGGGAGGGGGGAGGAAATAGCCCGTTACTTTTTCGATACGTCCCCCCCCCTTTTGGGGCACGGAAGGGGTGGTGATGATATAATGAAGATATACCAATAATGTCACCATTCCAAAATAAACACTCCCCGAAGTTTTTGGCTGGCTTCGTGCTAGGACTTTCCCGTCATCCCACGGAGAGTTTCAGTGGTTAGGATCACCGCTGGTGATCAGAAGTCCCCTCAGTAGGTGATCTTCCCATTTAAACACTAACCGTAGCTTATTTTGAAGATGCTGATTTTCCATCTGTCTCTGTGAAATTACCAGAGGGTATCCCATTCATTGCTGCGGTATAGCCCCACAAACACTAACCACTGATGGTTCGATGATCCTCCCAAGTTCCGATTCGGAATGGCCGAGGCGCTGCTCCATCGTCACGTTGAAGTGCTTGGAGGCTAACTCCATCCGCTTCTTGGCGAACTCGGCATCACGCCTGGCATCTGAGATCCCAGGTAGGGTGGACTTTGATTTTTCTACAAATGTCCCGGAAGTGACCACAAAAGGAAACTGGATGAAACTGGCCATTGTAAGATCCCTGGGATTTGAGTGCCATTTGAAAATGAGCCATAGACTTGGAAGTCCTCGACAGCTGGTTGAGCGACCCATTGCAAAAATATGAATTAAAGTCATGGGGCATCACCATCCCAGGAATGTGTTTGAACATCGAAAAGCTTTGAAAGCGAGGTCCGTTTTTCTCCACACGCAGGAACGAAAGAACTAATTGATGACCGTTCAGTTTGATACAAATAATATTGGGTTTGATTCAAAATGACTCTACCAACAAAAATGATGGTATCATTGGATATCACCGATGAGCAAATATCCGTCTGTCAAACCAACTACTTTACATCATAATTTCAGATCGCCACCGACCTCCCATTGCTTGCATGTTGCATCACCATGCAAATGGGCAAACATGAAGTGGACGTCTTTGGGGCTCATCGCCGCTTGGGAGGCAATCAACAGTGGAGCTGGCAATTGTCTATCATATCTTTCATATAAAATGTTGTACGTGTGTATATTACATGCATAGACATGGGGATGGGTCAAAATTGAAGACCTGGGGACCACAGATTTTAGTCTATTTTTAGTGCTAACCATCCAATTATTGGGGTACCCAATTTTGACCCATACCCACATGAGCCAAATGGATTTGCCTGAAGGTGGGTACCCCAAAGTTGGATAAAACAAAAAAAACATTGTCCATCAAAAATTATGATGGGTCGTCATCATCATCATCATCATCATCATCATCATCATCGTCATCCTCAGCATCCTCATCATCCTCATCATCATCGTCATCATCGTCAGTTGATTTCATTTCATTTCATTTGATGGTGCCCCAATTTGCGGCACCTGCGACGCTCCACCCACTTCTCCGCAAGATGCGGCCTTTCGAAGCTTTGGCAAATGATCCAGGCAGCATGAATGGTGGTTAAGAGATGTTCAATGGTGATGTTGCTATGAAAAATGATTATGTTAGGCTGATGTTAGCATCAAACATGTGGATTCAACCTTCGTTTATACTGGGATCTAATGAACAAACTGGAGAATTGCGTCGACAAAATCAATTAGGATTTTATCAACAGCTTGGTGTCTCACCAAGACCTTACTGGTGGATTGGTGGATTCAATGTTTGTGAATGCGAATAACCATTCCTTATCTACAAGGTTGTCAAGGCAAATGTGTCGGGCATTCAGTCCACAGACTGGAAATGGGACCAGAGTCTGTGTTGACCAACCGCTTCTTTACAAAGCCCGGTCAAAAATGTGGGTCGGTTGGTCTGGAAATAAGGTACCCCCTCCAGCAATCATTTTTCCATCAGTTTCCCCTTTGAAAAAAACCATTTGGGGTATCCCCCCAGGGACCCGATACGGGCCGCACATGGCCCCACTATCGATGGAATCCATTGGATCCTCATCTGCCAGGGGTCACCATTGGGCGCCCAGGCAAGTGTGTGGGTTTCGAAAAGCGACTGCTTCGGACCTGACACCGTGGCGGTGGCCATCCTTGATCGACTCCCTCAACATCTTGGGACACCGCCACTTCCAGAGCCATCGAGAAAGGAAACAACCCCAATGCGTCTCGCTTTTTGCCCATCCTTCCCCTCTCACTTCACCATAAGATACCTATGGTCATGGCCTATTTATAGAGGATCTATATACCTATAACTTATTGTACCACTACCAGCCACAACTTCCAGGATCCAATCAAAAGCGGTGCCGGACACATCCGATGGAGTTCATGTGCTCAGCCGTGACATGCTCCAGCACTTGTAACTCTTTGCGACTGACCCAGGAGATGCAATCCTAGGAAAACCACTGGTAGGAAGGGCTTCCCATAGTGTTCCATAGTGGTCAGTTTATAATCCCCATGAAAAACACTTTGTATGACCCAATAGAATCAATCATCGCCAGACATTTTGGGGCTGGGAGTTGAGTTCCAAGGTTTACCCAGCATAGAGAAGCAGTGTCGAACACCGTTTCCAGATCATGTCTAAGGAAGTTTACCAAAGAGAAAATGAATATGTCAACATGTCCCCCTCAACCCAAAAGAAAGTAAAAAAACAAGAATATCACTGGAATTCACCCAACTCCTCAAGGTGACCCCCTAAAAAAAGACAAAACTTTAAACTCCCTTTCGAAAGGGCGAAAAAAAAAAAACACCCCGTCCTGAGTCCATCAGAGCCAAGGCTCCACTGGACAGGATCGGACCGCCCATTCCAAATCATCTTCGCTGTTGCCCCACTGAGCAAACACCCGCGCACGGATGTGATCTGCGTCCATGCCTCACTGTCACGGCCCCCAGGAAAATTCTGCGGACGAATACCACAAAAAAGAAACGGTTGTCATAAACCATCTGACTACAATCCAATTCTTTGGAGGTAATGTCTGCAAACACCATGGTATCGCTCCCCAACCCCCAGTGCTTCCAGCTGCAAATGGATTTCGGGGCACAGCTCACACAATTCCAACAGGAAATGCACTTCAACTCCTTGGCGCTGCAAGACGATGCCAGAAATCTGTTGAATCTGTGGGGACGCGGACTAGAAATGTCCCCAAAAACTACGATATCATATTATAATCACATATAATCACCATAAGGTTGTATCAACCCTCCCAAATGGTAGGATTACTGGGTTTGCCACATCACAGAGGATCATCATGGACTGTTGGTGAAGCACTTGCTGTGGGATGGATTGAGTGTGTCCAATCACACAGCCCCAAGAGGAATTGGTTGCCACTCCTGAAACAGATTGGCATTCCTGAAAATACAATTTTTGGACGCATGCATTTTGTCTGATGTATTAGCTTCTGCGAAACAATGATGTGCAGTGAGATTAAAAGAAAAAACTCCGTCCCCAGCAGTGCTGCCACCCTGAAAAAGAAAGTCCTATCGGCATACGTACCACGCAACAAATCGGGGTGGTTGCAAGTTACAATAAAGGGTGTATCAATCGAATGACATCTCTAAATCGATTCCACCAAGAGGTTTGCCCAGCTGCGCCCACAATGTGAAGTGTTTGTTCCTGCAGTGATCAGATAGCTATGTAATGTACACACCCTTGGATATGTTAAGGATTTTGATCCCAGATCATCCTCCACCAAAGTGACTGCAGGGGTTTCCAGGACGACCCAAACAGCTGCCCAGTTTCATCCACGAATAAGAACTTCTGTTGTTCCCACCTCGATGCGGGGGTCTAAGCTTCACACCCTTGTGATTTTTTCTCTACGTTTTCTCCACCCCCCCAAATGGGGACATTAGGTATAAAAAAAAACTTACAACCTTCTTTTTGGATACGTACCTCGTTGGTGCCACAGCACAGGGATCCAAAGAGATTGAAGCGACTCCTGGAATCAATGCCGGTAATCAGTTGGATTAGGTTACACCAAACTATACTGGGATACAAAATGAAGGGCGACCTAGTTGCCGTCAAAACCGTCTCTGAAATGGAATGGAATGGAATGCAATGCAATGCAATGTATGTACGTGCGTATGTGCGTATGTGTCTTTTGTGGTTCATATATATATATATATGTAATATAAATGTATAAATGCAATGCTATACAGATAGATGATGTGTACACAAACATCCCGGCGGAATTTTCATCGTCCGCATTTTTAGTACAAAATGTTAGTTTCGCCACAACGAAACGTCAATTTTGGGGTTAAAAAAGGGGTCTCCCAA
>BGPT01002087.1:30012-75948 GCA_003297045.1 Symbiodinium sp. clade C Y103 | reverse complement strand
TCAAGACAGTTGCTTGATATACCTTGCTGTTGTTTTCAGCAAGTCACGTTGGGTTTCCCATCGCCACTGGAAAGATCGAATATAGCGAAAGATTTTTTTCACTTTCATCGATCCCTTGGTAGTTGGGATACTGTTGGGAACTGAATCTTTCATCAGCTTCCACCAATTGTCAATGCCGCCAGTGTGGACTGACACAGTCCCTCTGCAACCTACTCTTTTCTTTACACACCACACTCCTTTGCTATGGTTGCAGTGTCGCAACAGCAAGGATTTTTTTTGGGTAAGTCCTTTATAACAAGGTGCAGTGGCGTAGCATGACGTGTGTGTGGAAGTGGAAGAAGAACGTGCAGTAGCGTAGCATGACATGTGTGCTTAAGTGGAAGAAGAACGTGCAGTCGCGTAGCATGACGTGTGTGCTTAAGTGGAAGAAGAACGGGCAGTGGCGTAGCATGACGTGTGTGCTTAAGTGGAAGAAGAACGTGCAGTGGGCATGACGTGTGTGTGGACGTGCAAATGAACGTTATCAGTCACCCCACCCCACCCCACCCCACCCCAACGTTAAAAAATGTGCTTTTTGCTGGACGGTAAAAATTCCGCCAGCACAAACATGCTGTGCGTATCTGTGCGTATACGTATTGTTTATATATATATATATACACATACATAGAGAGAGACGGAGAGAACCGCAGCAAGGTATCCATTTGTAAGTTTGTGTTGCTGAAATTGCATGTTTGTTGAGTTCCTTTCTATTCGATGTTGGTTAGATCATGTTGAATTCACATGTCGTTGCTGAAATCCCAATACGTGTTTGTTGATATCCCAATTTTTTCGGATCAATATCCAAATTGATGTTGGTCAAGAACACCCACATTCTCAGTGAATGTTATTGAATGTTACAACCTTTGTTGCTTTATTAAGATTCCTCCATGTTGGTGGGCAAACTGACGCTTTGTGATGCTTTGGGTCGTTTTAATCCCATGATAGAGTTGCAACAACATGTCATTTTCTTGTTGGAATCATTTAAAATGAGCCCAGGTAATATTCCAAATGAGGCCAGATAATATCCCCAACAGCACTTCCGCTGCTTTGCCGGAAGCCACTTCTCTCCGCGCTCTTCTTGAGGAACCCGATTGTACAAGGACCTGGAACGCCTCAGGGGTACCGAAGGACCAAGGCTGGCAATTGTTCGGATCTTCAACTATCATGCATTGTCATTCTCAACATTTCTTGCGGTTGACCTTTTTTACCCATACCCATTTGTTAGGTATGGGTCAAGTCATTGGGTACCTGAAAATATGGGATGACTTTGAGACCCCACCATAGCCAAAATTTTTGGCTTGTTGAGTTTCAGATTTTGAGTCGTGCCCAAATGGCTGGAGGGTCAGCTTAGCCTTCACACCAGAACTCCAATATACATCAAAAACACGATACATTAACATGTGAACCAAAATGTGAGTCATGCCGGTGTGATCCTTACCTTTAACAGAGTATTCGACGGAAATGGTGATGTTTCCCAACAGAGATCGGGATTTTAGCAACAAGATCGAGATATTAACGAAATTCCCCCAAGGCAGATCTTGCCCTGGCCGTGGCATGCAACCTTAGCCTTCAAGATAGACACATCTA
Organism: Symbiodinium sp. clade C Y103; assembly: GCA_003297045.1. Classification (NCBI taxonomy): domain Eukaryota; class Dinophyceae; order Suessiales; family Symbiodiniaceae; genus Cladocopium; species Cladocopium sp. clade C. Next base: position 74,322 of record BGPT01002087.1, on the reverse strand, counting down.
ACACATCGAATTGGACATATCTTCCATAGTTCAAAAAAAAAATGCCATAAATCAGACTGTTCTTTTGTTCAACAAAAACATCAATGGATAGCCTTTGGTCAAATAGCTATAGGCTATAGCTATAGAACATCCCCCATGTCTGGTAAATCATCGCCATCCCGCCATGGGCTTTGCAGTCCCCAGGGCCCCTTGCGGACGCCCGTGGTAGACCACCTGACCTCGACCCTCTTTGGGTGTCCAAGGCCACCTCGAGTCGCTGCGAAAAACGTGGCACCGGGCTGTTGAATCTTGGTGTAAAAACACAGCCACATCCAAATTATATCTTTGTTTGGAACTATGGTTGGTATGGTTGATATGTTTGATATGTCTCCTATATGTTTTAAATATTTGATATGTGTGATACTTTTGATGGGTTCCTGTCTTCCGACATTTCTGGGAAAGTCCACCTTTTTTTGGTCTCTTCATGCGTATATAAATGTAATACATATACGTGTGTGTGTGTGAGAGTGCATGCCTGTGTGCGTGCCTTTCTCAACAGTCTATCTATGGATACGAAATATATTGTAGAATATTGTAGATATTATCATCATATATATATATAATTAGATCATTGTATATATATATATATATATATATGAATTACATATGTAATATACATATACATAGATATTTATATATACGTACAGTTCAACTTGTACATCCATCTTGTGCCAGAAAAAATGGAATGCAGATAGTCACAGACGATACCTTGAATGAACTGGTATCATCTACAAGATGATCACGGCCAAGTCCCAAGAGTCACTAAGATGCAAACGTTGGTGAATCGTCTTCTGGCTCTTCATGATGGGGTGCCACATGCAAACCTTGGTCGGCTATGGAGCGGCTGGATGGTTCCAAACTTGGTTGAAACACCTTGGAGGCTTTGGAGAGCTCCGCAAACGCTTCAACGACTTGGCCCCAGGGATCCGCACTTGCATCGTAAGCGGCACGTTTCTCCGTATTCTTCAACACATCCCATGCACCTCGCGCAACAGAGATCTGAGCGCAAAACTTGGACCACTTGGACCACCAGGCGCTCTTTTAGGACTTGGGGATATCATGGGACATCCATGGGACATCTAACCTAACCCCAAGTGCAATGAATCCGGCCAAGGTACTGTTCAGCAGCATACTCACCTCCTGCAATGCGAACAGGGTTGTGAGCGCTGAAAGCACCCAACTTTCCAAAGGTCCATCAAGGACCCCAAGACTCACCCCCTTTTTGTTGCTCCCTGAGAGCACAAGATCTTCACGTTTCATGAAGGGGTGGAGATGTGTACCAAGCCCTTGGGGCACCCATCCACTGTTCAGTGATGGTAAATTTGCCGGAGAGGAATCAGGCTGAAACTCTTTGTTGAATTACACAAGGATCCAGAGCCAAAAGTGCAGTTTTGGATTGAAGGTGAGGATGCAAGGATTCATCATCAATTAGTAATTATACGCGCAAACTGAGGGGGTTGCCCGTAATTATATAATCCCCATTACCCTCTGATGATCAAAAGTGGCACTGGCTGGAAAATCCCCGAACTAAATGGAAGTTTACAGCTCGGAAAATCATCTACACTTTTTTTCCAGCCAGCCACCTTTGATTGCCGGAGGATTCCCTTTTAATCAACTGATGTGCCGACTAGATGTCTACTGAATGGAATACCACGGGTGCTACTTCAGACCAACCAGTCCTGAGCTTCATCTCCAGCCACGTCTGGGTGAACCATCTTCCTCAGATCACCGAAATTGATGGGGGATCTGAATAAAAACTGCTGGATTCATAGAGAGATCTCCAAGGCTCCCAGAAAGTTAAATTGGCAATGGAATTCTGCACGGAGGGGCACCAGGAGTTTGAGAATCCACAGTGACTGGTGAAGACAACTGATGTGCCTCAATGGGCGACCACTGGACCCATGAAGTTTGTCATTTTTAGTCTCAGGACATCTTGAAACCACACAATTTGGGAGGTCGACTGCGTAAGCTTCAAATTGCAAAGAGTCAAGTGGACGCGACCTGACATAAGTTTGCAAGAGCCAGGACGAAATATAAAGTAGATTCCCAAGCAGGTTTCCCTCCAGATACTTCATCCAACTATCCAATAATCTTAAATTCATATAATGAATCAAATAATCCCATTATTTTCTGGTGGTTTCCATGAAAATACCTTAAAATCGTCATCTTTTCGGTGCGAATAACTTATTCCGAATAACGTGTCAAAGCGGCTGCTTCTGCAAGTAGGCCTTTCGGATCGTTGCGGTGTCGGCTCGATGCTCAACCTGACAAGGTGGGTGAGTTCCGAAGGGAAAACCAGCTGCAAAAGAGGCGTTAGCCATGGAAAATCCCCTATAAATGGAGGTTTTAATAGGGAAATCATCCAAAATTAGCCATTTTCCATGGCTATGTTAAATAACCAGAGGGTATAATTTTAGATAATTACTGGAGACCATTTAAGTAGATCTCATCGAAAGATAACAACCCGATATGATATGATGAGAGACTTTTAGATCTAAAATATCCAATGCCACCATTTTCCTGTGAGTAGGAGATGATTTGGCACTTGGTTTCTTTGGGCGGTGTTTGCTGAACTCAATCTGACGAGAGGGAGCTACCCTGCGGTCAAGAAGCATGGCAATCAAATAACCACAATGTGCAGGTGAATTATCTATCGAACCATGGTGATGTTTGGAGGCCCAGTTCGCATGCCGGACCCATCACTGAAAGTAAGTCTGACGTGATTAAGTTGACCTTTTTAAGGTCTCCCTAGGTATGTTGATGACATCTAATTAGAAGGGATGAGTCAGAAATGGGACATACCAGTTGACACTCCCATGCTCCCGTGCTTCCAAGCCATCCAAATATGCATCTAACGTTCTGCTTCCAGGACCCCACCACTAGTAGACTCAGTTGAATCCATGGCGTTTTGATTTGTTCCATTTCGAAGATCCAAATTGAAGGATCTTAACATTGTACATCCACTGTAATCTTGATGAATGCTGTATACTTCAGTCAATCCGACAGCTGTAGGCTGTAGGTCAGCAAGAGTTTGCCTCATCTTGAACCAAGCATATGGATGCCATGGTGAGTGGAAACAAAGCCAAAGCGGCTTTGGTGGGGATCATCTAGAGATGTTCCACGCTGATCTATAGCTTTTCTTCCTCGGCTGAAAGCTTCAATTAGACTGTGGCCATCTTTGACCGCTGCAGTTTCCGCAGCAGTAGCACCGCCACTCGAATCAGCCTCTCAAACGATTGGGTCTTTGCCCACTCCTTCAATCGGATGTGTTAAAAAATTGATCCATTTCCATCCAAAAACAAAAATAGTAGATTTTCCCATGTGGCTGTGTCAAAAATGAGATCTAGCAATGAACAAGTCATTTCAAAGGGAAAATGGTGACAAGCCAGTGGATTTCGGGTCCTATTTTGAGACAGACCCATGTCCATCCCGGCATCATTCCAGCAAAGCTTCACTGGCCCCCCGCAGCCCCTTGGTCATGGTCGCCACATACGCACCCAGCGCCAGTCGAAGGCCAAGGATCGCCAGAACCGCGGCGATCAGCTGGTGCTCGAACTGTTGAATGACGCGAATCGTTGCAGGGATCAAACATCCGAAGATGAAGACCACCAGCATCTGCGTGATGTGTTCCTGAACCATTAAAGAAACATATGAAAAAAGGCGGTCAGCACTGCCAGCACAGTTGCTGATGTTAAACTGTGGAGTCTTCTGGATCATCTACTAGTAAGTGGTATGGTCTGTCTACGTATGTATGTATACATATTATGTGTGTATATATATATATATATACACGTCAGTAATTACTGTAGGTATTTCTGTACTGGTATTGGTGTAATATCTGTTACGTGCCCCCGATTTCAGTCCTTCAAGGCTTCATCTTTCTCCTCATTGAATCGCCGGGATTCATCGCTCCCGCTGGGCACGGTCTCAAGCTCTTTCTTCAGATTGTAGTATCCTGAAGATGGGCGAAAGCACGCAGCAAACAAGGCTTTCGGAATGGAGATGGCAAATAGATTGAATTATGATTTCAAGCAAGTTTTTTCAGCTAATACTCTTGACAATCTAAGAATTTTTCATGTCAGTTGCAGTACCATCAAATTAATGCTTGGCGGGACTGCCACAACCCAATTGCCAAACTGAAGCGAAACAGCGTGCCACTTTGCGAAAAGGGCGAAAGCCTTCAAAGATCCAGAAACACACCTCGAACTTGACTTCCATAAAATCCCGTTCCAAGATGTTCTGGAGCATTTCAGACACACGAACCCCGTGCATCCTGCAGCAAGCTGCAAAACAACCTGCTGCTACTGTCAAGGCTCTTAGAATTGCAGCATAGCCCAGGCGCTGGGCGTTCAACTGCAGCAGCCCTCCAATTGTGATGGCAGAAGCGAAGCCTAAATCCTCCTGCTGGAACCAGGCCACATAGGCGCCAAAGCAGAAGCTGATAACTCCTGGTGAAATCACATGGTTTTTTGAGGAGGAGATTTTTGGGAGCTCGGGAATGTAGGGAAAACCAGATTCCAAACCCATGGCAAACCAATGGCAAACCCATGGTTTCATGGAGATGCTCGTGACGTAGACCAATGAAAAGGCGGAATTGGAATGATGGCTCTCCAATTCACTTCCCCTATTGTTTTACCTCATGTGTTTATCCTAAGTGTGAAGGTACTGCCCTTTCTCCTATCTATGTCCTCTATTTCTTTGGATTTCCTTCCTCTACTTCGATGGGCTGTTTCCGTTCTTTCCCTGGCTTGATTTCCTCCCTTTCTCTCTCCTGTTTGTCTGCCGAAATTTCTTTGGCATGTATGTATCGTTACACTACCTCTTTCTCCACATCAATTTCCACTTTGTCCCGGTGTCGAAAGTTCTGTAGCACGATAAAAAAAGTTTGCTGATTCCTGAACCCTTTCCGGCAACAGGGCCCCAAGTGCCCTCCTGGGACAATCAACCAAGCCACACTGCTACAAATCACTTCATCGATGGCCCTTTCAAACTTTGGGGAAGCTGATCAAACTGTCATCATCCCAGATGGCAGCGACTCACCTACTGGACCAGCTTGGACACTTCTACCCCAGCCTGCAAGCATCCCAACTCGTCCCACGTAGACGTGGAAGGGTCGCGCTTGTCCATCGAACAAGGAGGGTGTCAGGAGGCTATTGTGAATGCACGCCAGCGAAATCCCGAGAGCCTCATGGGCGTCATTCATAGGTTGGCAGGGCCAAACAAGGACATCAATTGTCATTCGACTACCTTGTCTTAGATCCAAGATGCCCCAAGCAACTCCTGGTTTGAACAAACCCATATTCAATACATTTTGAACAGGCCTCAAAGCTCCAATGTCCATCACAACAACCCTTTCCATGACAACCTGCTAGACTCTGCTAGACACATATGTCGCCTCTGTGGTGGTCCCTTGTAGAATTCCCTGGATTCACAAATAGCCTTAGGCATATCCCAAAATGGGCTAGGCAGAACTCATTCAAGCCAATACTGGCTGTCAAAAATTGCATATCAATCCAATTCTGCGGTAGAGAAAAAGAGATTCGTGCAACCTCCAACATCACCAACCATATTGCGCAAATATACATGATTATAAATTACAATATATTGTGTGTATATATATATAACTATATATATTATGCGTGTACATGTATCATACCAATCACGTCCATTTGTTGATGGTTATATAACTCTCCATATGTTCCGTAAATCTTGCCATCAAGGAGCACCACACAGGTGAAAACTCAGAATGGGTCGCTGCAGAGCGTGCTCCTTGAGCAACACTGGCGGGGCGTGGATGAAGAAGAACCACACGAAGAGACTGGTGGCTCCCAACCTGCTTCGACTGGCAAACATATGGCCCATCCATTCCAAAAAAAGTTGGATCATTTCAGGAAACTCACCAGGGGAACTCCCATTTTTGATAGGAAATCATCTTTGAAATGCTGGATGTTCGGCTTCAAGATGAGTTCTTAGTCCCAAGATTTTTGGAGATGGAAAGTCAAAAGACCTATAGGTGGTCAAATTTCGAGGCCGTTTCAAAACCACAGCTTCTGACCAAAATATGTCAAAATATGTCAAATCCCATCCATTCGTCATCATTATGTCGACCTAGCATCCAAGGGATTCAGGGCATCTCATTTTGAGGGTTTGGCCCAGAAACCAGTAGATGTTCAAGTTCTTGATGCACGAAACCATGGCTGAAGATCCGTCGAGAAGATAAAACGGGCTTGATGCTGTGACAGCAACCGGCACCAGGGTCGGATATGGCATGGTCATGCGTCATCTCTGTGGATTTAAGGGAACTGTGAGAAACCAAGGTTTTACCCCCAAATGCAGGGGGTTTCCTGCGGTTTCTCCAGAAAACCAATTCTCGGATCATCCCATTTCTTTTCCCACCTGTACGATTTGCATCTGCTGATAGTGCACCATCCAACCCAAAAAAGCAGACATGACGCTTGAGTAAACACAGTCACTCTACACTTCAGATCCATAGTCCGTATAAATAAGGCTGGAACATGAATCATGAAGCATCGCAATTGCAGCAACTTTCTACCCATGAAACCAGAGTCTGCAAACATCCCTTCGTGGTTCATCAGTCAACTCTGGTGACTCATCAACTGCCTAAATATGATAAACAGATAAAACATCAGAAAACCATAGAGAAGCGCCAATGACTTCCAAACATCGGAGATTGTTTTCACTTCCTCGGAGCTTCATGGCATACCATGACCTTCCTGCGGTGCCACCAAGAAACCCCCAGGAATTCATAGAGCGTGCGGGGAATGTTCCTCAGGCACCACAGATCGTGGTCACTTTAACAGCACCCAATGTTGACACATCCCATCTTCATGATTTCTTGAAACAACTGGACCAAAGGAGACTAGGCACCCCAACTTGTCTAGACATGATCTTTACAGAACATCCCTTGCACCAATTTTGAGAGACAAATGTTTGCAAACTTGTGAATGTCTCAGATTCGCTAATACCTGGTCTGTTCCAGTACTGGGAAACTGTCTTGCGCCTGAGGTTTACCCTCAGGATGTACATACCCAAATGTTGACACTGCTTGTCCTGTACCCACTTTGGTATTCTTTGTATTCCTGAACATTGATGCTCTACTGCTCTCTTTGGGGTACATGCATCAGTGAGAGAGCCCATACAGAACGGTTGCTCTAAGACTCTTGGGTGATCTCCTCCATTCCCGTCTTTTGTGGGTCAAAACCCATTTCTGTTCTTTAAAATCACATTTCTGCCGATGATGTGTGCAAATATAGTATTGGGTCAAAAATACCTTTCTTTTATCTCAAGCCCAGTTTTTATGTGTTACTTGCTGCTTAAATCCCCTCTCCTGGTTGAAATCCCCCATGTTTCACGACTTGCGCCGAGCATATCGAGCATCCCCCCACTGCCATAGCTGTGATGTCCGTGGTGTCCATGGCTACGTGTGGCGGTGCGCCGGGCGCTACGACGGGAGAGGCCTGTCGACATGCTGCGATGGAAACAGGGAGGTGGCTTACCCTTCATCATGTCAAACGATATTCCCCTATTGGATTATTACAATCCCCAATATATTGGGATATATTGGGAGGTATCATCATCATCATCATCATCATCATCATCATCATCATCATCATCATCATCATCATCCAACAGGGGTCTTGCAGCCACTGCTCAAATGGGAAAATGAAAATTGAAGTGGGAAAATCATCTAGAAATGGGTGGATTCCCAGCACGCCATGTGGCTGATTACCAGAGGGTACTGCTATGCGTCAACGTTAATGGTGGTACAATGATGATATAATGGTGATATCATGGTGATAAAATGGTGGTATAATCATAGGGATATGATAGATATATACATATTATATTTATGTATTGGAAATACATCCTCCGTTAATCAAACATGGCGAGCTGCTAAAGGAAAATGATCGAAGTATTGCTGGGGAATTTACCAGCAAGCCACATGAGTGAGTACCCGAGGGTAGCAATTGTCAAAAGACCCATGGAGTTTGGCTATTCTTTGTCTTGATTCTTGTCTTTAAAATGTCTCAAAATGTCATGAACTTGAACCATGAAATTCGAAGGTGATTTCCCGGCTCTACAAATGTCTGGCCATTGGAAGTCTCCAACTTTGGGATTCCAGCACCGATGATGTATGAAGGCACGGGCTGGTGAAGCCAATCATCCAAACAGTGCCGTACCTGAGGTTTTTCCTAATTTGCCCATGTTTTGACCTAATTTACATAATTAATATACATCATTTATCCATATTATCCATATTACCCATAATTGTGTCACCATTTCATTTCAGCTCGGATTCTACAGCAGCACTGGAACAGCCGGCATGAAACCAGCCCCCTTGGTGAACCTTGGAACAGCAGCGCCAATGGAAGTGCTACCTTTGTGGTCCAGGCTGCAAACGTCGCTGCCCTGGCGTCCCGTCCCCCGAATCCAGCCCTTTTTTTGGGGTTTTGGCGGGCCAAGAGGAACACATCCCATGAAAAAAGAAACTTGGTGATTTCTCAACTTACATAACCCTTAACATCCCTTAACTATTTCGGGAGGATTTATTACTTGTCGATCTTGTTGTGGGGGTTACAAAACATCACAAAACAATTGAGAAAGGAAGATGAAGACCATCAGAGACCCACCTCTTGTGGCAAGCCCCAGAGGAAGACCAGGGCCTTGAGATCGGCTCGATGCGATCGGCTCGGTTTGGAAACAGGACAATTCATAGGAAATACCATGAATTCGACCATCAAATAATTCGATATGTTTTTTGGGGTTCCTGGAAAATTTCCCGAATCAATTCCGGGAACCTTCCAAAACTCGTTGGATTGTCTAAGCTAAGATTGGGCATCCCCGCAGGTCGATTTTAGTCGATGAGTTGGGAGGCGTAACGTGTTGGAATATCATCTACGCATGTATAATCATCATGGTATAATGATGGAATGCCCACATCATGCAACTACATGCCATGCCAGCCAAGGTATTCCATCCTGGAATGTCAGCAATAGAAACAACTACAGAATTCACATCTCTATTAGAATCTCTATCATTAAATTCCACGCAATCTGAGCAAGCCCTACGACTGTGTGGCACAAGGAAGAGGGCTCCTCAGTCAACAAATGAGCCGGTGGAAATCACAGCAGACTGGCTGATTCACCATGGTGAATCCCCTCAAGATCCACCGTTTTTTAGCGATTCATTTGGCATCATACTCCACCGTATTACCATGTTTCAAACCTTTTTGGCATTTTTGGAATGTGAATGCAATCTCGAGGTGTCCTCCTTACGGTGCACATTCCTTCCCAAATGTAAGCAGGGCCAGAATCAGAGATCAGTTCAAGCCAGCCATCCAGGTGACACCGTGATGCTCCCGGAAGCTGGGTAAAAACCCACCACATAAGATAGCCAGGGATCTTTGAGATGGGCACCACAGTCGCCATGTTGGCAGGGCGTAACCGTTGCGCAAATGGATGAAGACCCACAACCAACACTGCCAAGGGCCAGGTTGTTGACTGAGGTACTGTAAAATATGTCAGCCTTCAGGCTTCCATCTTTTTGTACAAAAGATATGCCAGCCATTTGTTCAAATCCGTTTGCCAATACTTGACCTGCATGTTTTGGCCCTACGCACCGGGCGGTGTGTTTGAGGCACATGTCCAACAGGCAAAATGTGAGGATTGGCCTGATGGATGGACATGTCGCTCTTTCAAATCATGAGCGCTGCTCGGGTTCTTGAACTTGGGGAACCCGGAGGGGTGGCTCCCTATCGTTATAACGAATCTTAAATGCCCAAAAGAAACCTGTTTTGCAAGACACCTGGTATACGTATTCCTCCAGTTGTATACTAGAAGTGAGTCAATGAATCCATTAACCCACACCAGTTGTTTCACCTGTGCTTTCAGAAACACCTGTCAGCTGGGCTGCGGCAGCTTTGAGAGTGGCGCTTGATTCAATCTTTGCCGTCGGATCCGATCTTCGCAAAGCAGAACTGGTCGGTGGTTGAGCCGTCCACTTTAAAAGTTGGGGGAGATAGTATGGGGACACTAGCCACAAAGAGTCGTGGCAAATATCTTTGAACATCTTGAAAGAATGCGACCAACTGGGACTGCAACCAAGAACTATGTGGGTCAAGTAGTTCAGTCGTAGTCATCCAAACTAAGGATGGAAAGTCAAACGTGTTTGAAACATGCAGTTCTGTGGTTCCGCTGTGAAACATATGTGATATCACCAATCAATCAGAGCTCGCACAGAGCTGAATAGACCTCGGAAAGGCACCGCCAGCACAACTGCTGCTGTGGAATCATGTGCAGCCAAAACAGCAATAGCTGTTTCGTGTGTTCCGATTCCCGAAGCAAGAATTTCACTGTGTGGCTTTATCCAGCAACTCTTTAAACAAATCTCTCACATCCCCCCCAAAAAAAAAGTTTTTTGCTCCACATTCCTAGAACATCCTAGAACCTCACCCTGTCGGCAAAAAAACACCACCAAGGGCACCGCATGTCAGGCTTGATCTGCGGGGCGAGTCTGGCGCAGCCGAAATTGGCAAGACATGGGACTACCCAGAACTGGGGGCTGCGACCTTCGCATCTTGGCATTGGGCCCCACAAAGATCAAAGACTCAGCTGCCAAAATGCACAGCATCAAATGGTTGGTCATCTCCCTTCGCGCGTCAACATTTCGGAACCAGAAAAAAAAGGTTTTGACTGGGCACTTTGAAGCACCCCGTGTAATGGACATGAGATTGTTACAATGGTCACTGCAACGCATACTTGGGGGTGCATCCAAGTTAGAAAGTTGTGAGAGCCACATCATCATCATCCAACTATGTATGGAATTTTACCAGCTACATATAGCCTATGTCATCTTATAGACCACAAAAAAAAACCACTTGCCATTCCTAAGATGCACTTGCCATTTCGGTGTAAGCAGTTGATGCCGCCGGCCACGGTTGAATCATCATCTCTAAATGGTGGATTTTCCAGCAGGCCACGTTTGATGACACCGGAGGGTACCATAGAATACGAGTTTGAAGGGGAAGATCATGATCAAACATGGGATTGGGGGGTACCCAATTCTTAGGTGTTGAATTCCTATCTTCATGGATTCGAATTCGTGGCTTCATCCAAGGGGCTATTTTCCTCCGAAGAATGATATTCAGGAACTGTTTGTCTTGGTCAATATGCTCTTTTTCTGAGAAGAGACTACCCGGACTACCCCATTCCATCCCTGATTCAGAACATCGGTGTCCCAAGCAAAATTGCCATAAGTTTGACATTTGCTCATTCCATACAGAGCGCATGTGTTATTGAAATGGCACAGATGCCTATGGAGTTCATCCCTGGTCTTGTGGGTCTCCAATGCTCAGTCCGAACATCGGAATTACCTCCACAAAAAAAGATGGTCTTAATACGGAAAATGATATCAGGGGTGCGTAAAACAGGGGCTTCTGACTATTTATGATACTATATGGTTGTTTCTAAAAATGGTGGCCCCCAAGCCACCATTGGTTTCCCGATTAAAAAACACCATGTTTTCGATGATCACGTGGGCAGTGTTCAAGACCCTATGTTACTCCATTGTACTGGTTGGTTGATAGGATTTCCCTGTTAATGGATTGTGGAAATCTCTCAATATATTGATTAGTATAATCCCCGAACTAGTCATCTCAACCAACCATTGTTTATCAATGATGTTTGACACTTTTTTTAAAAAAAAAAACATTATTAATAATATCCATATCATTCATGAAATAGCTCATAAATCAACCAACTATCATCAATGACATCCCCATCTTCAGCTTTCGTAAATCCCAACCTCCGTCATCTCGGTGCTCTCGCCCAAGCGGTTGCCCGAGCCACCGAAGGCCTGAGATCGCACGGAACTGGTGGCTGATGGAGATGTACAATGAAGATATCTATTCTTACTGGTGCTTAGTAGGGAAGTGGGGAATGGGATGATGAAATTAATGGTTATCATAGGTCATTCCCCCATTCCCTGCTAAGCACCAGTAAGTATTACAATAAAACACGATGCTTTAGTATTAGTATTAGCAAGAGCAGTAGCATTAGTATTGGCATTGGTACTAGTATTCGTACTTGAGTACTATATAGTACTAGTATTAGCAGTAGGATTAGTATTAGTGTTAGCATGAGCATGAGCATAGCATTAGCAGTAGTATTGGTCAGAGTATTAGTATTAGTATTATGTAATACAATGTGAAAGAAAACAAATGTGATACAATTGCTACAAAATGTGCATGAATATACAAGATGACATGATATAGGAAGATATGTATGTATACTCAGACAATATAAACATCGTATGATATGCCTATGTCTCAAGATGGGGGACTTACAATGATATACACCAAAATGGCCATCCAAACATAAGGAATCGGTCGATATTGCCGATGTTGCCATCATATCTCCTTGTCATTTCCCTGTGGGCAAGATACATGTTACAGTCCAAAGAGTATCTAGGGATATCTATACGCCGTATACGCACATCTCCCAGAACTTGTTCAAGAAACAAATTGTAGGACAACCCCATATGTACCGCCATAATAGTCTGTGTAAGCTTTTCCAGCAACGAACCCAAATTGTTCTTTTTTTTTACTGCATGCTATAAGTGGATTGGTTGCAAAAGTAACAGCAAACCATAGGCTCACTCCAAATACAAGGCTTTGCAAATTTTACCAGCGATTCTGGGATTCCTTTCCTGTTCCTGGTCAACCCTAACATTCCGTAGTCAACCCCTAACTTTCCAAAACACGGGCCCAAACCAATGCTGAGAATTTCAAACACTATTGTCCAACCCAAGTGTGTGCGTGTATATATAGGGATGCAAAAGCAGATTCACGATCTATATTCCATGATGTTTCTGGTTGCAATCCACATAAAAGGAGCATAAACCACAACATGATATGGAGCACGTTCGGACGGACAGGGACACTGTCCGCCTTGCTGAAACCCAAAATTCCAACATAAAAATTGGTCATCTATAAATGGGTCATCTTCCATTGCCATGTGTGATGATCAGAGGATAGTGCCTCCTAAACATGTCTTTTCGTAAAGAAAGCCCAAGAACCCACTCCTTTTTGAGATCAATGCTGCATTCACCGGGCCCCCCGACCACGAACTGACCCGACGTGGCGCCCGAGGTCCCACCTTTCACTGGGCAGGTTGAAGGCCTTCCCCAATGGGATTATATCCTGATAACAGTCTCTACCCCAGTTGTCAGAGGGTACTCTCCATTTACCGTGGATAACTCCAGGTAACTCCAGGACGCTTGCATACGATCGCAGTATTAAAACTGACAGTGCAATTCTTCGCTTACCCATCTGTGAGGGTCCTCTGCTTGGCACCGTCGTACTTTTTAATGGTTCATGATTTCGGATACAAACTCTTGCTGTATCGCTGTCATTCGAATTGTATCCAACTGTATCGATTGCAAATTCCTTCGAATCCGCAAGAGAAAACCCAGCATGGAACCCATTTGGAAGATGAGTTTCCTATTTGAAATGGCCATGTCGAGGTGAAGGTCCCCTCCACCCCCAGTTGACCCCACTTGACCCCACGGAACCGCCTGCGGGGGCACTCCTAGGGTATCGCAGCGAATCGCCAAAATTTGGTGCTCCAGGCTGGCATGAAAGCATGACTAATAGCATGGCTAATACATTACCATACCCTGCAAATCTGCACAAAATCACTTTTTTGGCTGGGCATGATTACATTCCCCATTGATTCACTGATTACAGCATTAAGCTACTCGAAGTTTCGACGGCCCTGTGTTTTTTTGGACATTTTGATGTCCATGGGTTTCTTTCATGCTTGAATTTCAACGCTTTACAGCATGTGATGAAGGAGTTTTTGTAAGTTTTTGTATGTTTTTGCTGCATGCGTAATTCCATGTGGAAAGGAGACAAAATCGGTGATTTTGCCACAGCGAAGAAGCTATTTTGACCATTTTGGGGAATTCGCTAAACGGACGTTCTCTGTCCATATGTTTGTGTCACTATCCTACAAGTGTTGATATTCTATGAACAAATGTGTTTTCCAAGTATATATGTCACTTTTAAACAACCAGCACGGATGTGATATGTAGTCTGCGTTATAAAGAATCATAGTCGTGGCATGAAGCGTGCTTGTGTTTCTGGTGTTGCAAAACATCATGTATCTATTTCAGTAGCAGTTGACTAGCGACAAGAGTCCCTCCGGTTTGTTTGCAGTAAACCATCATGTCTTTGTACAGTTTCAGTACCGTAGCATTTAGGTTTATTTGTTGCGTCATGTGCTTGGGTTTGTAAGTTAAGACAGAAAGTTGAGAGCATAGCATCACGTGCGTGTGTAAGTTCAGAGAGACAGTTAAGAGCGTAGGATGACGTGCCTGTAGAAGTCAAGAGCAGAAACCAACAGCGCAGCATCACATGCGTGTGTATGTTTAGAGAGAAAGTTGAGAGCGTGGCATGAGATGCGTGTGCAAGCTGAGCGAGAAAGTAAACAGCGTAGCATCAAGTGCATGTGCAAATACAAATTTACGTTGATAGCCCACCCCACCCTACCCACCCCAAATCACCAGCAAAATGGGATGGCCAGCAAATGGCTACTGTGACAACAGTGGCCCAAGTTTCATCGCAACACCTACATCATATCCATCGCTTCAACAGAGGCATCCTGCCCTAGCAACCTTGGCAGCAATCCGGTGGTACTTCCCAGTAACTGGTAGTGGTTGACAACCCATCTTCACATGGGTCCAACTTGATCCAACTTATAGCTGGCTTGGAAGCAGGTAGCACAATCCCCTATAACAACCAATCAAAAATGCCACTGGATCCAACATGTCCAGGGGGTTAATCTTCAACACCCCCAGCCGCCAACACGACCAGCCACGCACGATCGTCGCCAAGATCTGAGAAGTTGCGATAACCTCGGAGAGGTGTGAAAACCTTGTGGCTACAAATTGTGTTTTTTAAATGGGTTGGACCGGGTAGGAATGTATAGACGTATGTGATATATATATATACATATATATATATACACATACACATGTGTACATCGATATGCGTATGTATGTAATGTAATGTACAGTAGTGTAAATGTAAATGTATAAATGTAATGTAGAGAAACGTAAAGTAATGTAATGCAATGCAAAGCAATGTAAAGTAATGTAGTGTATATATATATATACTACACATGGCCAACTGATTTCCAGCTGAACATGATCTACAAAGGTTGGGTTTTCGATATCTACAGCAACTCTATCTTTCGAGGGTACATGAACGGAGCAAAAAAAGACCCGGGGTGGCCTGGTAGATGGAACCAGGTGTGGCTCGAAAGATGACTATGAACCAACCAAATCTATCAAAGGCGATTTGATAGTAGCAACTATAAGAACGTATTGCAACAATGGGGGATTATCCACACTCCCTGAGTATAGACAGAATTGTCAATATAATACCAACTGGATTCTGAAAATCGCCCATTTTGGACTGTCATCGTCTATTCAACTCGACTATTGCCGTAGTACCAAAATGATGATCCATAGCTTGAGCCCTTACATGCCTGCCAACTTGAATATCGCATCCATTTTGCTCGCACTATGAACCATCCTCGCTTGAACACCCATTTCTGGTCATTTCTGGGGTCTTCTAACCTATGGACTAATAATATGGAGGCTTCCTAAGATGGAGGTACCCCAAATCATCCAACATTAGACCATGACCTAGTATTGAAACAGATGGTGACTTTGGGATCCCCCATTTTAAGAACCCCCCATACTTGGAAGGATGAACATCAATAAATCATAATAAATCGCAATTTTGAGGTGAACAAGGGATACTTTCAATAGGTGAACTGAGCCAAGAGACGGCGATCCACCTGCACATCCACGTCGAACGAGGAGGTGGAGGATGCTGGGATCTGGGCCCAATTCGTTGAGGCTGTTGGAAACCGGGATTTGCCATCAGCAAAGGCCTTTCTCCCTTGACAAACCAAAGGGTGCCCTTTTAGAAACAATTTAGGTTTGTCCCCATATGTCATGGTTTGTCCAAAACTGGTGGATATCGCTGAAAGGTGAGATTGATTTTATAATTTCCTACCATGCCATGGCATGGGCTCTCTTCCCCCACCCAAAAAGGGCATCGTCCCCTCCTGCCACACCACCTGGGGCTCCACACCCAGGAAGTTCCCAGCAGACTACACCGGCCTCCTGAGGACAGGAAATCCGAAACTGGGGAAATGGGGAAATTAATGGATAACCCATGAGGGAAACTAACGGAAATTGGAGAAACTCATGGAAATTGCCAACCTCGGTGGATGTCAATGTGGGTCTGGGTCTTGAAATTCTAAGGGCAATCGAGGTCCCTGCTGCTGAATCCCATGCTCAAAAAAGAAGCGTCAAACAGGCTATATATCTTTTCTGTAAAAAAAATCGCGCGGAGCCGCAAATACTTGGAAGCCTGGTGAACCCCAATGGTCCCAGCATGCCCGGGATTTTAATGAATCCCAGGCATGGCAAATGAGCACTCGCTCCGCTGATTTCCAGAAAAGAAAGCTCACAACAGCACTTGTCCCCTGAGTATTTCCCTCAATTTCAGGGGCCCAAAGGCCACGTTGTGAATGGCAGAGGCTTTCTTACACAAAAGCTGAGGCTGGAATCCTCAAAAAGCCACCCCTTGGCCCATGTTTTCTCCATTTTTCAAGATGATTTGGGCGTTTCGGACCCCATCTCCAGTTGCTGCCTCTGCAGCAGCGCTGCTCCAGACGATCCAGGCGTGTCTTGGAGGGAAGAACCCTCTCGAAGCCTGGGCGTTGTGCTGATCTCCTTGAAGTTTACGGGGTGATTTTTGGGTAATCCTTGGGTAATTTATAGGTGATGTGATGTTTGATTAATTTGGTTGCTTGTCGCAGGAGTACTGTATGCGGGGCTATGCTATAATTTTGGGGAAGGCTGCGAAATGCAATCGAACCTGTCTTATGATGTCTTATGTAGGTTGTGGAGACTCCGTGGGGAAAATGTTATTTGAAACTTGCAGCTGAAAGTGTGATTCTTTTCAGTCCAAAGTATCCAATGTTTGAAATGTATGGGGTGCCCCTTTGACTTTGGAATTCCAACCCTTTCCATGTCCCGCCACCGAGTCCCCCCACGGAACTTCTTGTAGGCATAGCCCACGGCCAGGGCGGCGATGAAGTTCTGGCGGATGGTGGCAAGGGTATAGCCCATCATATCTCTTTGTTACATCATACCAAGATATACCAAGAACATAGTTGATTCAGCGAAGAAAAATTGACAAAGCTTGTAACATTTGTACTAACCAATATCTCGGGGATATAATGTGTGCTCATCAAAGTGAAAGTGAGAGATATGCTTGACATACCACTTTTGAGTCATGTCATCACCCATTTACCAACTTCGGGGAACTGTGTACTATAATCAGGACAACCGTGCCAATATCTAGAAGCTTGAAAAAAAACGGACAAACAGTTCAGATTCACTATGTGAACAGATTAAGCTTCCTCACTGTGGAGGGAAAACTGTGTGAAAATGCAATCATACTCTAGATGGATGGTAATTGTGCAAACATCTTCGAGCGAAGTGAAGTTGGTGCGGGCCAAACTTAAGTGCCGCAAAAGTTGCATTACTACACTCCAAAAAAAATAGCAATGGAGTGCAACCCAAATCCATCCAAATCCTTGTCTCACCCCACTGTCACAAGCCAGTCTGACCCACATGATTCGAAAACCATTCAGCAACATGAAGAAGGCAGTCAAAGCTATGGGATACCACCTCGGCAGTGCCACAGTCGGATCGAGATCGTGACTTCAAAGTCTTGGATTTTGTCTAACCTTCTGTATGTCCAAAGTAGATGGTCTACTTAGTCCACTTCAACCTGAATTAGTGAAATTAGTAAATTAGTTCCAAGCTAGTCAACTCCATTTTTACCAGTAAATGCAAATGATTGTACTGGAACGCTCACTGATTCTTTCTGGTGCCGGATGACCAATTCAGTACTCCGGATGACCTGTCCATACTCCCGGGGCAAGACATTTTGATCCAACGACGTGCTTCCGCAGAGTTGCTTGGTGCTTCCAGCTCTGCGGATGATGACGCCTGGGACATTTTGAGTTTCGGGGCTCGGTTTCACCCGAAAATTCCGGATCCCACCTTGTCCCTTCTTCTCCCACCTTGTCCCACCACGACATTGAGGTGCTGACTTGTTTGGAATCTGAACCTGAGACCACCAATTGACACCAAGTGGGCGGCTCAGACAATTACATCATCTTTATACCCCCATTCTTCAAGAGGAACTGGCTAGGAATGACCCAAGATACTGGTCCTGGACCACTTCCACATCCTGGGCATCCATACCATGCCCCAAAAGTTGGTGCTACCATCGGGGTTGCTCAAGGCCGTCAAGGTTAGACACACCTCGGAGTGGGCGGATCAGGTTTCGGTCGCCCTGAAGGCTGCCTGGTAGATGTTGGTATTCATCACATCAAATCTTAAGGGTTGTGTTTGTTCTTCCACTTTAAGGAGAATGAAAAATTCTCGGACGAGTTTAACAGACTGATCTTGGTGAAGAACAACTCTTCTTGAAGCCACCTACCTGATCAACCTGACCTGACAAAACTGGCCAACCACTCTCCCAGGATCAAGCTCCAGACCATGATCAACGGCCACAACCTGCGGTCAACGAGCCATGAGTCAAAGACTCAAACTGCTCAAACTTGGGGGTGCACGTGAGGTGAACACATGAGAACTATGGCCATAACCCCCATAAGCTGGGATATAACTTGGCATAACCCCCCAAAACCTATCATTCTGTACCCATAAAGCAATCGATACCATGGATTGGCAAGCGGTTGGTTTGCTTTCAGGGTGTATCAACTGCCATTGGAGTCCCCCAAGAAGTTACCCCTCTACAATATGGCCTTAATTAAGGATAAAGGTTATGTAACTTTATGTATCAACCAACGTCAACCCTCATGAAGGGGCCTGTTGACTCTTTAATCTCCTAGGGGGGAACCTTTGGGGGAAGGATGTACATGGTACAGAGTGCGAAGTACCTGTGTTGGCTGCTCATGTATGTCAGATTGAATCCCAACTGCAGCAGGTGATTATGCAATGTAAGAGCCTAAAAATTGCCACCTGTGGGCCATTGACCAGCGAGTCGGTGAGTGCTACATGTTGGCCTATACCTTGATGAGCACTCCAGTCCCTCTCCTGGGGTTGGCTGCCCTTATCCGACCCCCGTGAATATCCTTATCCTTGTAACTTGCAACGTGAGTGACCACACTGCGTTCGATCACGCTACCAAATGGCCTTGAAACCATGTTTTGAAGGTTATGATGACAAGATGGCTCAAATAGGCAACTAGCCGTATTGTGTCTGAAAGAATCCAAATCCACATCACAACACTAGTGACAAACATAGGCCAAACTGACAGAACTGATAAAACACAATTTCGAACCATTGTAGTTGCTAGCCCGGGTTTTGTTGACAAAGGTACTACAAAGGAAATGTTTGAAAGGGTAGCAAGGTCAAAATAACCAAACTGCTGAGTCACTCAGTCACTCACCTCAGAGTTAGAACAAGTTCGTCGTGACACAAAAGTTACACTGTTTCAAGATGTTTCACATTGTTTCAAGATACCTTCCACTGGTGCAACATGCATCCTGGTAATTTCTGGTGAATGCTGCCGCTTGATGCTCAGCTTTTTCCCCGTGAGCATCTCTTCAATGAGTGGTGTTTGAGTGGCGCTTGACCTCCAAAGTTGGTGTTCAGGATCTTGTGAAAAAAAAATCCAGCCCCACCAATCTGCTTCCGGTTCTGTGCCACAGAGGACACGATATTCCGCAAGGCGTCTCGGCAAAGTCTCGCCCCAGCCTTCACAATCTTCTCTCGTCCAATGGTATGCCGTTAGTCCAAAACGTGGTGTCTTCTTCAACTCCTTAAGTAAGGTGGGTCAGGAGGATTTTGGACGATCTGAAGTGCTGTGGTGTAGTCCAAGGTCGCAAGGTGCAGCTGGATTTAAATACACCCAGTGCTCCGCTGCAAACCCATCAGTCCCTTGGCATTTTGACTTGGCATCTTGGACTTGCAACATGTCTCTGTCAAAAGCCTCAGGGACTTTCAGTTGGGCAACATAACTACAGCACGCAGCCCACATGTTCCCAGGTGTTTGCGAGTAAGGCAGGGGAGACATTCTCGTGGAACATATGTTGCAGTCGTTTGGCATGTGAAGGTACTCCGGGGATACAGCGCCTGTTGCCACATAGGCCATAGGCACTCTTAAGGATTTTGACTTCTTGGCCATGAATCGACAACGAGCCCTTGGAATACAAATAAACAACGATTTGCTTGGGATCGGTGTTTTTGTCCTGGCAAAAAGGACCAAAGATCGTGCAGCGTGTTTATCCTTCAGTGTAATGTGCTGAGAGTTTAGTTCTTTCTTCCAGCTCTGGAGAGAAATTGGGTTCGGAAATGGTCCTTGCTGCAAAATGAAAAGCTTTGTGCAGAAAAACACAACCTGTTTTAACATGTCAATGGATAAAAAAAGGATAAAACAAGAGTCCAACAGTTCGACATAAAATGTGTAATTTCCAATCATAACAGATTTCATAGTATAAATAGACCGTAAAGTGCATAAAGTGGAAAATGATAACCAAATTTTTGATCAAATGCTTCAATCATGCGATATATGTATATCATACATTTGGGTTAAGAGATATGAATGTCTTACATAAGATTAAAAAAGGAAGAACACACAAAATGTTACAACATAATATATCCATATTGATATTATATACTGTATATATATATATATACAGCAATATATATATATGTGTAATGATTATGCTAGCATACCGCGCGTCACTGGAGCACCGATGGAATTGATCCGGATCTCGCGGCGATCTCCGACAGCGACGGCCTGGGGATCTGTTCCAACTGGCTCTGGACAACACCCGCAGTCCATGTCCTACAAATTTCAATAGGATGTTCCAGTGTAAACCATCCATTTTGGGGATCACCTATTTATGGAAACCCACGGAAACCTCCATTTCAATAAATTTGTATGAATGATATATGTGTAAACAATTTTTAAAACGATTTGTAAAGGGCGTCCTCCAAATCTTCCACAGGCAAATGCTAAAACACCATGACGTTCACAGGCTCAGCTTTCGCGATGTTGAACGACACAGTATCAGATCCCGATACATTCTCAATGGCAAACTCTTTCTTCAAAGTCACCAGTGAGGCCTCATCACAAAGATCATTCTCTTCACAGTCAGCATCAGTCAACGCAGTAACTAACACAGAGGCCGCTGTCAAATGCGTCAGGAATGCCAAGGCTCCCATGCACGAGAACACGAAATGTTATGGCATTGCAAAATGGCTACGGAGCAAATTGAGACTTGACTGCCGTGCACAACTAGGTCAAGTTTGGTCTTGAACATGGCTGGCGGGTTTCTCAATCCAAAAAATCATGCATTGAGCATGCGTGCAAAGAAACATAATTTCAGTATTCTCATTCTGATCAGATCTGATCACACTTGATGGTACAGCTATGTACAGCTCTTGCAACATCTGCCGCATCTGCCCACTATTCTCGCACTAGGCCGGCCACCCATGAAGGCCACTGGCTCGGGTGAAGGCTTCCCCGAGGACGTTGCCGTTCAGGTGATAGTAGAGTAGGGTGCACAGCCTCTGCCATGCTACTGGAGCTCGAGGTGGATTGGATTGGTGTCAGGTTGCTTGGAGGTGGTTTCATGGATTCTTCCGAGTTTAACCAGTGATGATGGGAGTAGATGGTAAGTTGAGTTTCACGTCGGATGTTGGACCCAACTGTCACCTTTGATCAGACACTTGTGTAAGGGTTGAAACTGCGAAAGACTCAACCCCATTTTCCAATTCAAACATGTCGTCTTCATGACATTTCACCACATTTTGCCAAGGTGGAACCATCGATCGCTTCTTACTGAAGCCCTTTTTGATGCTCGAAACCAGGGCAAGGAGTGCGCTGCGCAAGCAGCACCAACTTGGAGTTTTTTTTGTGGCTGGGGAAAGCTGATCTTTTTTCCCGAATCAGTTTTGACGGGGCCAGGATTGTTTTGTGTTTGGGCACTGTGGATTTCAACTGGGATTTTCATAGGAACTACCTGTAAGATCCTATTATATGTAATTGTGTGTATTTAATATATACAATATATATATACTATATAATATATATATATATATTATATATATATATAATATATATATATATATTATATATAATATATATATATATATTTATATAAGCGTTAACCGGGTCAAAAGGACTGAACTGAGGTTCTGAGCTACCAATGGGCCCATACATGGTGGGTCAATTTTGATCTGAAACCAAATGCTCTCAATACTTCCAACCCTGGCGCGATTGAAGAAACTCTTGGGATGTGGCTCAAAAAATGAGCCCTGTGGATGGTCCCTTCTAGTGCCTAGCATCCATCGCTCAGGTTATGAAGAGTCCCCTTCTACGTCCTGGGTCCAAAACCAACAGCAGACAAAAGGGCATCCATCCTTTAAAAATGAGGGGGCATCATCCTGATCCATCCTCCGCCACCGGAATCTGGGACACCTATGGAAAAAAAAACTCCGAGGGTTGAGTGCCGGACTGGATGCCCAAGAAGACCAAACCTCAAATCGAGTCAGTCTAGTCTAGGCTTGTGTGGTTTCAGCAGAGATATTGGCGGCCAGCCTTGGTTAAAGTCTAGTAATTGTGGTATAGGAATTTAACAAACAGTGATGATGATGATGATGATGATGATGATGATGATGATGATGATGATGATGGTGATGGTGATAGTGATGATGATGGTGATGGTGATGGTGATGATGATGATGATGATGATGATGATGATGGTGGTGGTGGTGGTGGTGGTGGTGGGGGTGATGGTGATGGTGATGATGATGCTGGTGATGGTGATGGTGATGGTGATGGTGATGGTGATGATGATGATGATGATGATGATGATGATGATGGTGATGGTGATGTTGATGATGATGATGATGATGATGATGATGATGATAATGATGATAATCATCATGATAATGACGATGATGATGATGATGATGATGATGACGAGGATGATGCTGATGATGATGATGATGCTGCTGCTGCTGCTGGTGGTGGTGATGGTGATGATGATGCTGGTGCTGGTGATGGTGATGATGATGATGATGATGATGATGATGATGATGATGATGGTGATGCTGATGCTGATGCTGATGCTGATGCTGATGCTGATGATGATGATGATGATGATGATGATGATGATGGTGATGCTGATGCTGATGCTGATGCTGATGCTGATGCTGATGATGATGATGATGATGATGATGATGATGATGATGATGATGATAATGGTGATCATCATCATGATGACGATGATGATGATGATGGTGATGCTGATGATGATGATGATGATGATGATGATGATGATGATGATGATGATGATGATGATGGTGATGGTGATGGTGATGGTGATGGTGATGATGATGATGATGATGATGATGATGATGATGATGATGATGATGATGATGATGATGATGAGCATGAGCATGAGCATGAGCATGAGCATGAGCATGAGCATAAGCATGAGCATGAGCATGAGCATCAGCGTAAGCGTAAGCGTAATTACAATAATGATCACAAGAATAAACCTAAAAATGGAGGGCACTATGGGTAAGAATAGTGAAAACCTCCACAACAGAAGTTGGGTAAGGTAACCAGTTGGAAGGGCCACCGATGGTGGAATTCCGCAGATCAGCGGATGGTGAAAGGTAGAGATGTGACACATGTCGATGGTTCGAAACTGAATGATTCAGTCCAGGTTTTTTCCACATTTCCAAGGTTTCCTACCTTCATGGCGAGTGCATCCAAGCCTAACCCTGGGACCCCAAGCTTGTTATGGTGTTCACAAAGAAGATCCAGATCAGGAAGCCAGTAGAACCCATTTCCTGTGCTCATTGGGACGCCCTCAAACCAACTTAGGGCCCAGCAATTGTTTGATCCATGGCATGTCACAGTGATCGAGGGAAACTTTGACAGGAAACCAGGAGTTTCAGGATTCAAATAGATTCAAATACAAAGTTTCTGACAGCATAATATAGTATTTGAAAAGATTGTAAATACATGGGTTTCGGCATTAGATATGCCTTTCTTGTAAGTTCTGAAACTGACCCCTGCTTTTTGTTGCACAAAAAGAACCATGGCAACTGGGATGACACGTCTCCTTCTCCTGGGACGGGAAGTACTGCATGGACATGTAGAGCCTGTGCCATTTTTGGGGCCCGACCCGGATTGGACGCCGAAACACATGAAACACCCCAAATGATTGGTGTAGAGGGCCCAAATCTGAGAGAACGTCTCGAAACCTCTTGCTCTTCATCCAAGGGGCTCGAAGAGGATCATCAAGAAGGCCATGCCACTTTGCATCGGCATATAGAGAGGCCCCCAGAGAAACGTCCACAACCTCTGTCTCACCCAACTTATGGCAACTGAAACTTATGGCAACTGAAACATGCTGAAAATCATCATGGACCAGTAGATGGAACGGGGGTTCCCTTAGATGTTCAGACAAGGTCACCTACAACTGTCGTTGTCATGGATGGATGATGGATGGTCTCAGCGGCTTTAGGATGGTCAGGAAACAAATCATAGCCTTCAAAGGGAAAAACGAGTGGCAGTGAGATGATTTAACACCTTCATATCCTTCTCTCTGGTTTACGTGTTCAGACCTTAGACACATGAAAAAGGTTTCTCAGATATGTAGAAAAGACTCATTGGGGTCCCTGCCCAATACGCCAAATATCGTGTGGAGACCCAAATCAGTGGCCAAGCTTTAGCCAATCTTATCCCACTTTGTTGGCAAACCAAACTACTGAACTGGGTGTGTGGCCATGATATGGCCTTAACAAGCATAGACCAACCTCAAAAGGACCCTCAAAAGGATCTTGTATTTGCAATCCCACGCCACTGCCACCTACTCAAAGTGGCTTCCAAGTTTGGGTCGGGACTGCTCCAAACCCCTAGAGCAACCCCCAGATCTGGTTCTGCTCCGAGAGGCTTCAAACTCATGAGATTGTCCTGGGCGCCAGGTCGCCAAGTCTGCCCTGTTGAAGCAGAGATTCGGTGGATGTGTTCCCACCAAAAAAAACACGGCCCCCAAACCATGCTTGGATCTTGAGGAACTGTGATATGGTCCCAACCTTCCAACCAAAATATCTAAAATGCTCCTGGAATCTGCACCAGAAGGTGTCAAACCATCCAGATCAGCATCAAAAGGAAAGCTCTGGGTAGAGTTCCTTCGGCCATTTGGCCTTTATAAGGTGTTTGCAGTGCTTTTGCACAGAAAGGGTCCAAGCATCGAGGTTGCAATCGAAGAGGCTGTCCACGATCCACGCAGCCCCCCCAGAGACGGAGGCAAAGACCAGGAAGCCGATGGACATGGCGGGATAGCCTCAGAAAAATCGGCCAGGAATGCACTATGATACAGATATCGTAGCCATTTGTGATATGGAAATCTGGCTCGAAAATTCGGGTGTGATGGGCCCATTCTGAAAACAACAGTGGTACCTTGGCCTTGGTGCCCAGTTGTAGATCAGACAAGGCACCTACAATCACCATCCGGGTAAGCATGGGGCATTCCGCCCACATCGGATAGACCACCTGGCCATTGATAGAATGGTCTTGTTGCATAGCCAAGATCGTTCCGGTCGATCCTTTGAAGAAAGGTCATTCAATCTTTGGTTGGCAAAATCCAGAAACCGTGAGAAACGCCTGTTCTCATGTTCCTCCAAAAGAGTGCAAATAGTCAGCGAGAGCCTTGCTCCTGTGCAAGACACAACTTCAGCATACAACAAGGATCTGAGGTCTGAAGTTAGGTGTTGCTGTCATGCCAAGACTTTAAGCGAACACACATACCATCACATATCATATCGATTTCCGTGATAAATATCTCAACGTTCAGCAGAAAATGACATAGAGCTGATGGTGTCTCAAAAGCCTGCTCTGAAAACCTCCGTCTCTCAAGGGATTTGATGACCCGAAACATCTCCGTTTGGCCAAAACATGGCAGCCCCACATTTCCCATGACGCGTCCCGCGAAACGGCGGGTGCAGCTGCAGGTGCCCTGCTAGATTTCAGCAGGACCCTGAGAAAATGAGGTCCCAGAGGTGGATTTTTCATTTTTTTTCCCATGGTTTTCTACTTGATCTGACTGGATGTCACTGATGGGCTCCTGAGCTAGCGCACAGGCACACAGGCATGCAGCATGGCGTTGCACTGAATCATCTCAAGTCGTTCAAACCTCTAGTGACCATGGCTGGACTTCAACATGACTAGCACTCAAGGTGACCCAAGGTGAGCCAAACACCTGCCAACCCACCAGCAGGTGGGATCTGATGGGCTGATTCTACTGCTTGATACAGGGAGTCTCAATTGGTTACCCTCCAGTAGTTTAACCTGGTTTGCTGGAAAATGACCAGGTTATAGATGATTTTCTCATATTGTTCCATTCAATTGCCATAAGAAATTACCAAAAGAGAAGCTGAGCTGCCCATAGCTGCCCTTTTGTCGCCTGCATCGAGCCATGCTTACATGTCCTGCCCCCTTTTCCAGGTCTGCACACCCTCTGCTAATCTAATCCGAGAACGGGAAGTTCTAATTCTTCCACTGGAAATAGAGGAAAGGCCAGGAAAGGCATCTATCAATGCAGAATTGTCCAGTCAGCAGTAGTTTGGAAAACATCAAATCGCAACAGACTCAGAAAACCCGCAGAGCCGCGCCAGCCATTTTCAACGAACAGACGCGAACTGCAGCAGCTCACGCGTCTGCAGCTTTAAGCCACCCTGCCATGTCAAGTTTGTTGACAACTCCCAACCTTAACCAACAAATGGAACCCCATCAATAAGAACTCACCTCACCATTTATATCGGTGGTGAACCCCGTGTTTGAAGGTCTTAATCCTCAAGTTTTGCAAACAAACCTATACTCCAATATGTGTTTGGTAAGTTTTCCCTCATCTTTTCACTATAGGTGTTGGAAATGATTTGCGGGGATGACCCACATCCCACCTCTGGACCGTGTCCCCGTGGGTGCCGTCTTGGACCGTGAACCTGGTTTCACCAAGGAGCACCAGAGGAGTTCACCAACGTAAACGCTGATTGAACCAGTGGATTTCATCAAGAAAATGAGGACCAGGGGTTCACCAACAACTTCTGTACCCAAACGTTGTGAAATCAAACGAAGGGATTCACCAAATATTACTAACACCACCAGAGATAATCAGCAAAGACCTATCCAAAAAGATCGCGTTGACCAACAACAATGGTTGTACTGGGGAAATATCGACAGAAATTATTGGAAATCATCAGATATAGTAGATAAGTACGGACAGAACGAGCTCGTCCAACAAAACGTGAACCTCAAGAACCAACAGTTGACCAGCCTCATGTGTTTTAGAATACTAGAGAGATTCTGCAAAGAATCGCAGCTGGTTAACCATCATGCATCTAGCCTATTGATCCATGGAGAAAGACTATTGGTCAAACTAGAGTGAGAGGGCCCAAAAAGATCAAAAAACCATCCCACTTAGAAACTGAGTCGTATCAATTCAAACTATCCCAGAGTAAGTCGCTCAGTTGGAGCTGTTCCGAGTGTGTCCGCTTCAGCAGTTCAGTGGGAATGATCCCACCATCCCATCACTGATACACATCCCGCGCACCTTGATCTGCCGCACGTGCGTATCTCGTCCGTTCCTAGGCAAAACGTTGCGGTTTTTGGCATCCAAACAGTGAGAGGAAATCCTGCCTGCGATAAAATTGCACGACACATATGATACATGATTCCATATACATATATGTGTGTGTATGTGTATCTATATATATATAAATATATATATATATATATTAATATATATATATATATATGTGTGTACATATATGTATACGTATGTGTGTGCATATTTACATATACATATACATATACATATACATATACATCCCGGCGGAATTTTCATCGTCCACATGTTTAGTACAAAATGTTAGTTTCGCCACAACGAAACGTCAATTTTGGGGTTGAAAAAGGGGTCTCCCAAAGTGCGTCTTTAACTTTTCTAACCACATGCATCGGCACATGTTTTCTTTCTTGCGGGCCTCGAGTCTTCAAAGTCAAGACAGTTGCTTGATATACCTTGCTGTTGTTTTCAGCAAGTCACGTTGGGTTTCCCATCGCCACTGGAAAGATCGAATATAGCGAAATATTTTTTTTATTCACTTTCATCAATCCCTTGGTAGTTGGGATACTGTTGGGAACTGAATCTTTCATCAGCTTCCACCAATTGTCAATGCCGCCAGTGTGGACTGGCACAGTGCCTCTGCAACCTACTATTTTCTTTACACACCACACTCCTTTGCTATGGTTGCATTGTCGCAACAGCAAGGATTTTTTTGGGGTAAGTCCTTTATAACAAGGTGCAGAGGCGTAGCATGACGTGTGTGTGGAAGTGGAAGAAGAACGTGCAGTAGCGTAGCATGACGTGTGTGTGCAAGTGGAAGAAGAATGTGCAGTAGCGTAGCATGATGTGTGTGTGTGTGTGCAAGTGGAAGAAGAACGTGCAGTGGCGTAGCATGACGTGTGTGGTTAAGTGGAAGAAGAACGTGCAGTGGCGTAGAATGACGTGTGTGGTTAAGTGGAAGAAGAACGTGCAGTGGCGTAGCATGACGTGTGTGTGGAAGTGGAAGAAGAACGTGCAGTGGCGTAGCATGACATGTGTGTGCAAGTGGAAGAAGAATGTGCAGTGGCGTAGCATGACGTGTGTGTGTGTGTGCAAGTGGAAGAAGAACGTGCAGTGGTGTAGCATGACGTGTGTGTGCAAGTGGAAGAAGAACGTGCAGTGGCGTAGCATGACGTGTGTGTGTGTGTGGAAGTGGAAGAAGAACGTGCAGTGGTGTAGCATGACGTGTGTGTGCAAGTGGAAGAAGAACGTGCAGTGGCGTAGCATGACGTGTGTGGACGTGCAAATGAACGTTTTCAGTCACCCCACCCCACCCCAACGTTAAAAAAATTTGCATTTTGCTCGACGGTAAAAATTCCGCCAGCATATACATATACATATACATATACACATACATATACATATACACCTACATACACATAGTTTGTATATTTGTGTATGTATATATATATATATATGTGAATCTCTGTGTATATATTTACACATATTTAAACGTGCATATCCAGAAAAGTGCATGGACAGAAACACGTATCTACCAGATAAATATAAAGGCCCAGAAAACGTTAGCAGGAAAACGCGTGTATATTGAGTATATTGTCTGTCACACTATGTGTATATATATATACATGTATATATGGTCCAGCGTTCCAACCCCCCCCCGGCCATGCTAATGGTTCAGTCTATATCTTCCCCGCCCCCTGTGGTGTGGTTGGTGGTGGGGGGAGGGTATGTTAGGTAGGTAGGTAGGCAAACAGGTGGGTAGGTAGGTATGCATGTATGCATGTATGCATGTATGCATGTATGCATGCACGCATGCATGGATGTATGGCTGTATGGATGTATGCATGCAAGTTTTTTCAGTATGTAAGTATGTAAGTAAGTATGTAAGTATGTAAATCTGAAAGTATGTAAGTTAGTATGTAAGTAAAAAAGTTTGGAAGTATGTAAGTATGTAAGTATGTAGGTATGTAAGTATGTAAGCATGTAAGCATGTAAGTATGTAAGAATGTAAGTATGTAAGTATGTAAGTATGTAAGTACGTAAGTACGTACGTACGTACGTATGTATGTATCTATGTATGTATGTATGTATGTATGTATGTGTGTGTCTGTATGTATGTATGTATGTATGTATGTACGTATGTATGTATGTATGTATGTATGTATGTATGTACTTGAGAGCAAGCGGGGAAGAACGAAAGGTAAGAAATGGGGGACTAGGTAAAGAAACGCTGGGCAGAAGTCGCGGCCGTGGCAGCATTTTTTTCGCGGNGAGCAAGCGGGGAAGAACGAAAGGTAAGAAATGGGGGACTAGGTAAAGAAACGCTGGGCAGAAGTCGCGGCCGTGGCAGCATTTTTTTCGCGGCGATCGAAGGCGGCGTGGATCATGGATGCCAAGGCTCCTGAAGAGGGAACGTGCGTTGACTGCCAGAAAAGGTAGTTCAATATGAGACGTCACAGCTATGGAGATGNAGGGAACGTGCGTTGACTGCCAGAAAAGGTAGTTCAATATGAGACGTCACAGCTATGGAGATGAATATGATTGAATATCCACATGAATGTATGTGTTTGTAAAACTTGTGTATAATCATATGTCATTACAGCCAGTGGCGCATACAAGTATAGGATGCAAATGTAGATACACTGTCTGACAGTACATGAGTGTGTACGTAATATACTGTTGACTTATATCCTCAAATGCGGAACATACAGACATACACTTCTATATTTCACATAGCCTACATATGCATATGTTTCATGTATATAATGTTGCGTATTGTCTAAGTACAATAATTATATATATATATATGTGTGTGTGTGTGTATGTACATGGTATTTCTACATATGTATATATATATATAGATATCTACTCAAGCATTATTGCGGGTATATAATTGTATAGCTATAAATATATTATATCATCACATGTATTACATGGCACGTATATTAAAATGTGAATATATTGACCGGTATGAAATGGATTATGAATATGCAAGACTGGTCATTTTGTCACACAGGGGCTCCTTCGAGACGGGACTGATTCCATTGATAGTGCTGCAGGCCCTAAGTAATGTGGACCTTGAATCGGAGAGGNCATTTTGTCACACAGGGGCTCCTTCGAGACGGGACTGATTCCATTGATAGTGCTGCAGGCCCTAAGTAATGTGGACCTTGAATCGGAGAGGTGCCAAGCTCTTTTTTCTTTATCACATCTAGAAAGAAGAGACATCGCAAATGTGGCGGATGCACGTGCAGGACTGTGCAACTGATAGGAATTGTTTCATCAAGTTCTGCTGCCAAGCATCCAGCCAAGCCATTGGGATGTTCTGCAGCATTGGTGGAGTGAGAGGTGGATAGGCTTCTGAGATCTGTGAAGCTGGGGCCCCTGATTGTCACGCCATATGACAATAGCANCATTGGGATGTTCTGCAGCATTGGTGGAGTGAGAGGTGGATAGGCTTCTGAGATCTGTGAAGCTGGGGCCCCTGATTGTCACGCCATATGACAATAGCAGGAAGCACATGAAAGCAAACTTCAAGCATATTCACAATGACAGATCGGCGAACTGAGTCAACGGTCAGATAGCGGACCTTACAGGCCTTCCAATTGCCAGCGGTGTTCAATTAACTCGTCAGCCACTGCATCGAGAAGATCCGGTACTGCAAGCAGTTAATGATATGCCATGGCGGAACCAAAACTGCGAATATGAATCATTAGAACATATAGACACAAATATAGTCATCGCATCATTGTTAGGATTCATGATTGTTCATTAGACTAATCTTCATCGCACAGAATACGCCATAGGAATCCATCGAAATGCAAAACCAAAATTTGAGGAGGTGATTGTGATTATTTCTAGGTTTGCAACTGAAGATCCAACTGCTGTCCTGTGGCATCTGCGATGACAGCTTGGAGACTGCATAGAAGGCTGTCGTCACTTGCCAGGGTTCATGGAGAAATCAGCANACTGAAGATCCAACTGCTGTCCTGTGGCATCTGCGATGACAGCTTGGAGACTGCATAGAAGGCTGTCGTCACTTGCCAGGGTTCATGGAGAAATCAGCACCTTTCGAGTTTCGAAGGCCTATGTAAATGTGTGATTGAAAACCAATGCCTGATATTGACATGAGGGCATAGTATTGGATAATATGGAGACTGGCTCATTGCTTCTTAAATACAATCAGACTGGAACAGCCGGAAGCTAAGACGCATCATTGCGGGCCAAGTTCTGAATAAGTGACACCGATCTTGGAAATGTCTGGTAAATCTATATATATATATAATTTATATATATATATATACATCGACGTCTATAGCTACATCTATCTGAGACCTATGCTTTATGTCCAGTAAAATTCAACGGTTCCCGCTCAGACAGCAGTTAGGTCGTGGGCAGCTAGGAGCAACACCCGTTGTGGCATGGCGAGGCCTGGTTGTGGGCAAGAGATCGGCGTGGTACATGCGGCTTCAATGCTGTGATTCTAGGGATGCAAGTGTGAAAGCGACTAGGGTTGAGATAAAAGGAAATAGGGGTCGAATAAACTCGAAGGTTTAAAGAAGATGGGAGCAAGAAGACCAGAAGGATATGTTTTCCGCTGCGAGTGTCATCGACGAAGAGCGGCCGGCAACCGCTGGCAAGCTTGCCTCGCAGAGAGAAACAAAAGTAACGAAAGAAATGAAGGATAGAACAAAAGGAGAATGAAAGAAACGGAACGACAGAAAAACAAAGGACAGAAACGAAAGAGGTGCAAAAGTTTGCCAAGAAGCGTTTGCAAGGCCGGCATGCGCTTGATCAGGCGCACATCTCGTGCGCTTTTTTTCTTTGGGTGAAACGGGTGCCGTTTCGAACGGCCGTGCCACTTGCGGACCTCACAGAGCCAAAACTCTGTGTCGTGCACGGTCCATGTGGCACGCAAGCGCCGAAGAAGTGCAGTGAAGCCGGCATGCTTAGCAGATTGGCGGAAAAGCCACCTGGCACAGAATGAGGAAGGAAAGATTATCGTGGCAAGAGACCCAAACAATGTGAGAGGTGGGGCCGGGNACTGAAGATCCAACTGCTGTCCTGTGGCATCTGCGATGACAGCTTGGAGACTGCATAGAAGGCTGTCGTCACTTGCCAGGGTTCATGGAGAAATCAGCAGGTTTCGAGTTTCGAAGGCCAATGTAAATGTGTGATTGAAAACCAATGCCTGATATTGACATGAGGGCATAATATTGGATAATATGGAGACTGGCTCATTGTTTCTTAAATACCATCAGACTGGAACAGCCGGAAGCTAAGACGCATCATTTTGGGCCAAGTTCTGAATAAGTGACACCTATCTTGGAAATGTCTGGTAAATATAAATATATATATATATATACATCGACGTCTATAGCTACATCTATCTGAGACCTATGCTTTATGTCCAGTAAAAATCAACGGTTCCCGCTCAGACAGCAGTTAGGTCGTGGGCAGCTAGGAGCCATACCCGTTGTGGCATGGGGAAGCCTGGTTGTGGGCAAGAGATCGTCGTGGTACATGCGGCTTCAACGCTGTGATTCTAGGGATGCAAGTGTGAAAGCGACTAGGGTTGAGATAAAAGGAAATAGGGGTCGAATAAACTCGAAGGTCTAAAGAAGATGGGAGCAAGAAGACCAGAAGGATATGTTTTCCGCTGCGAGTGTCATCGACGAAGAGCGGCCGGCAACCGCTGGCAAGCTTGCCTCGCAGAGAGAAACAAAAGTAACGAAAGAAATGAAGGATAGAACAAATTGACAAAAGGAGAACGAAAGAAACGGAACGACAGAAAAACAAAGGACAGAAACGAAAGAGGTGCAAAAGTTTGCCAAGAAGCGTTTGCAAGGCCAGCATGCNCAGAAAAACAAAGGACAGAAACGAAAGAGGTGCAAAAGTTTGCCAAGAAGCGTTTGCAAGGCCAGCATGCGCTTGATCAGGCGCACATCTCGTGCGCTTTTTTTCTTTGGGTGAAACGGGTGCCGTTTCGAACGGCCGTGCCACTTGCGGACCTCACAGAGCCGAAACTCTGTGTCGTGCACGGTCCATGTGGCACGCAAGCGCCGAAAAAGTGCAGTGAAGCCGGCATGCTTAGCAGATTGGATCGGTTACGTTGTCCTGGTTGATTCATGCATCTTCCGGTAATCCTTCATTTGTTGATAAGAGACTTCCCATCCATGGCAACGATGGCACCACATACTCATATCCTATTTCCATTAACACCTAGTAGTATCACCTTCTATATACTACCGTTGTATACATGTATATATGTATATATGTAAATACACAGGTTATAGATTTGATTACTCCATCCATATACTATATACATATCCCATAGCTGCCACCATTCACCAACATCCGTAAGTACTCCGCGCCTATTCCATGGATATTTATCATTGTACCACCAGGGTCGGTTCAATCTCTATGCAACGAATCGGAATCAGAGATGCATGCATTGACCCTAACAGATGAAGAGAGCTCCTGCGAACTGCGCCGCAGGTGCCAGCACCTGCCAAACATCTGCAGGCTTTCAATGCCTGTGACTATCCGGTGTGTCACATCATCTTCGCACCTTCGGAGGCCGAGCCCCGCTAAACACTGTCAGAGGGCGCTCCATGGGAAGGTCGCGCTGTTCATACGAGCCAGTACAGCGGCACAGAGAGTCCAGGAATCGAGGAGTATCCACATGAAAGCTTTGCATTCTGCGAGAGATGATTCTTCTTCTTCTTCCTCTTCCTCTTCTTCTTCTTCTTCTTCTTCTTCTGCTTCTTCTTCTGCTTCTTCTTCTTCTTCTTCTTCCTCTTCTTCTTCTTGGCTCTTTGTTCTCCGTGAGATATCTAATTTTTCTGGATTCTTCTTCTTCTTCTTTATCTTTTTCTTCTTCGTCTTCTTCTTCTTATTCTTCTTTGTCCTAGCATCTGCAACCGAATCTTTCTCTTCTTCTTCTTCCTCTTCTTCTTTTTTGTGCTCTTGTCTCTCTTGCTTTTCCTCTATCTCCCCTTCTTCTTCTTCTTCTTCTCCCTCTTCTTGGTCAATCCATCTCCTGTATNTCTTGCTTTTCCTCTATCTCCCCTTCTTCTTCTTCTTCTTCTCCCTCTTCTTGGTCAATCCATCTCCTGTATCAAACAGTCTTCTTTCTCATATTTTAACCTTCTTCTTGTGCACTTTTCCTTGTTTGCTTTTCTCTGTCTCTTTTTCTTCTGCTTCTTCGTCTCCTTCTTCTTTATCATACCGCGTCACTACAATTAACGCCCCCCCAATTGGAAGCCACTTATCTTAGCGTTTATTCTTCTTCTTGTTGTTCTTCTCCTTCTTCTTTTTCTTGTTTTTCTTCGACAGCTTCTTCTTCTTCTTCTTCCTCTTCCTCTTCTTCTTCTTCTTCTTCTTCTTCTTCTTCTTCTTCTCTTCTTCTTCTTCCACCGTGGAAGCAATTTCATATTCTTCTTCATGCTTCTTTTTCGTTGTTTGTGCTCTTTTTTTTTGCTTTTCCTATCTCTCTTCTTCTTCTTTTTCTTCTTCTTCTTCTCCTTCGTCTTTGTCACTTTTTCGNCTTCTTTTTCGTTGTTTGTGCTCTTTTTTTTTGCTTTTCCTATCTCTCTTCTTCTTCTTTTTCTTCTTCTTCTTCTCCTTCGTCTTTGTCACTTTTTCGCTCTTTTTCAAGTCCATGTACACACCGGGATTCGAACCCAAGTCCNCTCTTCTTCTTCTTTTTCTTCTTCTTCTTCTCCTTCGTCTTTGTCACTTTTTCGCTCTTTTTCAAGTCCATGTACACACCGGGATTCGAACCCAAGTCCATTTCAGGGGGGAGTACGGGGGGTACCCCCCCCCCCCAAAGATGAAAATTAGACTTAAACGGCCCCAAATGGCTGCAATGGCACACTGCCCCCAGAAAAGGAAAATGTGATGAATCACGGTGAACTCAGGTAGCTGACGCTACCTTTCGTGATTAAGAGAAACGCCTCAGCGAAGAAAAGGTACCTGGTACCAGAATTGGAACATCAGGTGAAACGGATGTTTTTGCTGTTCGGTCTTTAAACCTGTGTTTCTCATTTCTTTGTGCAACATATCCTGTTAAACACGTGTCATAACGTGTCACCCAAACAAGAAAGCAAGATAGAAACTACTTAACCAATGAACCAACAACCAGCCCAACAAACAAACCAAACCAACCCAACCCACCCAACTTCTTGTGCCTTTGCAGGACCAAGTTTCTCCGGTTCAGAGACGCCATGTGCTGCCAGCGCGCGAATCAGGTTGGAATGGCAGCAATGGTCATAATCCTCACCTTTGAGGAGTGAAATTTCCATAACTTTCCACTGGAAAAAGTGGGATATCATGGGAGTGGGGATAGCTATATGGGCCATATGGGGGGTTCCTAAAATAGAGCTACCCCAAAAATGGATGGTTTATCATGGAAAATCCGGATTGAAAATGGATGATTTGGGAGTGCCCCAGTTTAGGAAACCTCCATATGTGTTTCAGATGGATATTCCAAGTATGTGAGGTGATGCTGTTTTGAGAGCCATCATTTCCAAGGGAAAATCTTGGGGGATCGTGAATTTTGCACATGAAAATGTACATGGAGGTGTGTGAAGTGGCATTGTTGTGGGGGATGTTGTGGGCTAAGCTAGGTCAAATTCCAATTTGTGGGGGGCCAAGTTTGCAAGAGTGTTGATCAACTCCCATTATTCGTGTGTCAACTTCCCATTTTCTTTCTTCAAGGATTTCAATCCCAAGTTTTAGGATTTGAAATCCTGATTTTCCATCAACTTTCCATTATGTTTCCATTGTGGTTCCATCATGTTTCAATCATGTTTCCGTCATTTGCCTGTCATGCCTAAATCATTTTGATCATTTGAGCAGTGTTCAAAACTCTCTGTCGTCCCTTTATTTACTGCTTGGTTAAGAATATGATTAATGTCCATTTCATGGACTGCGACAATTCCCAATATATGTACATATAAGGTAGTATAACCACAGACCAAATGATCAATCCATGCAACCGTCATTTAGCAATTGTATCCCCATATATCCCCAGATGCTTGATGGTTCCCATATAAATGGTGGTCAAAATCCCCATTCACCAACCATTCTATCATCAATAAACAGGGTCAACCATAATTTATCAACTGTATCTACATGTTATCAATTGTTAAACCCCTATCAATGATGGGTTAAATCTACATTTTTGATGGTCAAATCCCCATTAACTAATCAGTATATCATCATTTACAGGGCTATATTGAATTGAATCCCTATCGTTTTTCTGGGTTTAACTCCATATATCCTAGGGATCCCTAGGGTAAACCAACATAGATGTGGAAAACCCATGGTTTCCATAGGAACAGAATCTACAAATGGTGCGTTTTGGAACTGTTAGTTTCTAGGAAGGCAAATGGTGGTGAACTAACCCTTCTATCATCTACCCTCTGGTAAACTAACAGTTTGCTATTCCATGGCCATAGAAATAGTTTGTCGAACATAAAAATGATGATGTTCCATCGTTTTGCCATATTTACCAGTATTAAAGCGTTGACCCTCACCTCAGCTTCCAGCGTTCCCTGCGCGTTCCGTTCCCACCTTTGAGAAGGTGGTTGGAATAGGGGTCACAGCGAGTGCCGATGACATCGTGGACGCTGGCACCGTCCTGGGGACGAAGATCCCATGGCTGTGTCTGAAAATTTTGTGGAAAACCTCCAAAACCATTGGTTATTTAACATAGCCACGGAAAATCCCCGAACTAAATGGAGGTGTCGTTCGCTGGGAAAATCATCCCAAATTAGCCATGGCTTCCATGGCGAACTGTTAAATGACCAGAGGGTAAATCCATTGGTTAAGCCTCAGTATCCCCATTAAATGGCTATGGCTATAATTGATTATAATTGGGGGTACACCCTATTTTCAGACAAAGCCAATAAACCATCCCCGATGACTCACCATTTTTGTAGGTGGGATTCCAACCATTCCCAGTCATGGCTGGTTCATGGCATTGTTTTATCCACATGATGCATGTATTACATAGCAAACCCACAAAGAAATAGAAGAACGACTTGCTACAATTTTTGCCGGAATTACCCTCTGGTAAACTAACATTGCCATTTATAGTGGATTTTC
The DNA here is from genome assembly GCA_003297045.1 of Symbiodinium sp. clade C Y103. NCBI lineage: Eukaryota > Dinophyceae > Suessiales > Symbiodiniaceae > Cladocopium > Cladocopium sp. clade C. Next base: position 36,385 of record BGPT01002087.1, on the reverse strand, counting down.
CCATTAAAAATGGTAGTTTCCATAGTTATGTTAGTTTACTAGAGGGTAGTGTTCTATCTTTTTACATAAATCAAAACAACTCACCAGCCTCCAAGGCTGAGCCAGCTATGGTGGCCCCGGCCCCTGAACATTCGCTAAAACTTGTCTAGATATCTATACATATCCCAGATGCTCCATGGTGCTGGAATATTTACCGACATTTACCCTAAAAATCTCGCAAATGTAGGTGTTCATATACCAGCACCATGGAGCACAAGGCTATATCATATGCATTATACATCTTTATACTGTACGAGTATGTCATTGGTCAGATAGGTGATCTAATGGGACATCATTGGTCATTTTCCGAGCCATTGAGGGAGGATGTTTCAGCCATGTCGGGATGTGAACGACTACCAGAGGGTCTTTGATGAGTTGGATGGTGATATCTATCGTAAATTTGCTTACTGGGATGCACATCCAAGAAGATCCAAGCAAATACTGTAGATCTGTAGTGATTTGGATACTCGATGGATCTGGGCAAAATATAACGATTCAAAAAGAAATGTGGTGACCTTCCCCAGGTACTAGCCATCGTCATTTATGGTCAGGCCAGCCAGGCCGTGCAACCAATACTCAGCATCTTTCCTTGTGGTTATATATACCACCAATTTCCACCCAAGGGTGGTTATCTAAGATAGATACCAGCAGCCTTGATAAGAAATATAGTAGAGCATCTGGCAATAGATTACCTATTCTATTGGTAATGTGTTCTTTTTTGCAACCTATCATATTACCTATAATAGTTATCATAGAACCTTTGGTAGCTACTCATCCTGTGCTCAAGCCAATCCTGCACTATAGGTGTGTCTGAAAATGCGGTATACCTCCCACTTGCAGCTATTAAATACATGTGGGAAAGTGATGAACCATGGGATTTGGGGCTCTTCAGACAAAGTCCTATTTCTTGCCATCTGGGGGTAAAATCTTGAGAAGTGATAAATTGGTAATCCAAGAATGGTGAATCTAAAGCCAAGATCTAAAACTCACAATTTAAACACAGAATTTGATGATTTACCATGCGATTGTATGGGAAATAATATCATCATCAATTTGGATTGGTCATGGTGCCCACTGGATTTTATCTCCCATCTGGTTTTTCCCCACAAGACTTAAAATTGGATACCCTCTGGTGAACTAACATCACTATGGAAAATCACCATTTTTCATGGGAAAATCCACTATAAATGGTCCATTTTCAATAGCTATGTTAGTTTACCAGAGGGTAACATATGGGATTTCAGATTCGACTTCTGTGGGAATCCATGGGGACGGGCCTGGCCTCATCGAAGCCATACCACGCTAAGGTGTCGTGAGTGATGGTCGCCATCGGCCTTCGACAAACGCGACGCGTTGACTTCGACGCGGATGTCGGATAGACCACCACAAGCCATGTTAAACATGGAAAATCGCGAAAAATCATGGCTAGTCCATGGCATAGCAGGTTCCTTTCTGTGAACTCTCTAGAAAAATGGAATGACTCACTAAACTGAAACGTTCAGCTATTCTGAGATATATATATATATATAAATAGCTAGCCCAATCCGAAGCATCATTCCAGTGAAGTCACATGGAGGTAATTTCTCGGGAACCAATTTTAGGGGCTTTCCATTTTTCTTCAGATACCAAAGCGACGTCATGACATTGACATTGCAGACCTTGTAAGGGGACTGATCATCCAACCACTACGGGGGATTCCTTGTGTTCAGCATCAAAATCCCTCTTGTATAGGGATATGACCACCCCGTTATTGTTTGAAAAAATGGGATAGGACTTCAAGTAGCATCGACACAACAAAGCTGGCGCGCAAGTTCTGACAAAGGACTTAAGCCATAAACATATCAAACCAAGGCTGTACTCATTCTGTAATGGCTCATGAAACGCCGAATCGCAAGAAATTGATCCGCCTGGAGCGAAACTACCCCAAACTAGCCAAAGATGGTTGTGCTACCCCACACGCGGTGCGATGTTCTGATGATCAAATCACCGTTTCTGCTGATGAAATCAACTTTAACCCGCCATGTTTTTGGGTGTAGATACAAAGTTAGCCAGGATCAAGAAAACTGGCTCATTCAGGGGGATCCCAATTTGAAGAATTATTTCTGACTATCTTAGGGATAGGGACCCCCATCATCGTTTTTTTTCTGGTCTACGATTCAGGGTTTGGCACTGGAGGACCATCCCACTTTCGACAGTGGGTTTCTAAACAGATCGACCCTGGTTTTCGTAGTTCCCCTAAGTCGATTCTCCCATGTATTTTTCTGGGTTATAACATATGTTTTATGTTATAACCCCAGTTAGTAACCAGTTATCCAGTCGGATGATCCTCGAAGCATGGCCCATCATTGATCAGTGCCAGTCGAGGGATTTGTTGTGTGCCTCAGAAACGGAAAGCAGCTCCAGAGGCCTAAGCAAACTGAGGAAACGAAGCAGGGCGGAAAGCCGGCCCCAAGAAGGCATATCAACAGCTAAGATGGTGAACATCACTAGATTTATTATGGTTTATGGTCAATATATCTGTAGTATGGTTGGTGGTTATACGGGTTTAAAACCAGTAAACATCATTTCAATGGCCACTTCAGGCACCGATTTAGTGGAGGTACGTGCATGTACGTGCCATATAGAAGGCTTATGGCTTATGATTCAGGGCTACGGATCCTGAACATCCCACTGAAATCACCAAGATTGTAGGATCTTGAGGCTAAAATGGGAAGCATTTTGGGGATTTCTGTATAGGATCTGTATAGGATCTTTATTGTTTTTTTGGGGAGAAAAAAAATTGGAACCAACAATACTGGTGACTCCTTCATGTGTGCTGGCGGAAATCCATGGTGACGTTATGGGATGTGTGCTGCAAGATTAAAGAAGGATGCTTTGGAAGCTTCAATTGAGATCTCGCAAATCTCATAGTCATACCCAGATGCTCCATCTATGGAATATTTACCGACATTAACCCTAAAAATCACCCAAATGTAGGCAAATATACAAGGGACAGTAATGTCATGTAATGTCACTTCACAAATGATTGATTGAGTACAAAAAATCATCATCCACTGTTCATCCACTCGTTGGAAATGCAACTTTCTACACGGAACACCCAAGATTTGTTTTCCCTGAAACCAACACAGAAGCCCAAAATTTGTGGGGTTGGAAAGCGAGTTTCCTACATTTGTCCTGGTGAATCTTTTGCGATTCCGAGCTAATAGAATATACAAATTGTATCAGTGGTTTCAACCACTGTATGAAGCCCAGTATTGAAACTCAGTTGGTATGTTAGCTGCTTCAGACATCGTAGCGTCGCGCCAACCATTTCTCCAAAACGAGGAACGATCCCCTTTTGTCAGATGCGTTGCATGCAGTTGTCGCGTCTTGCCGCTAAAGAATCGCTCCTGAGTACCCATTCCATCCCATGTTTTCGATATATTGGGGGTATCTTCATTTCCACCATCATGGACGGTTTCAACAAATGTCATAAAATCGTGAAGTATGGATACATATCATATATGGCATAAAAATGCATAAAATGTATATGTTCCTTCTCATAAAATGCTGAAAACTTGAGCATCCTCCACAAATGTGCAAAAAAAATCCATGTCGAACTGCCGACTTTAGTCAGCCCAGCCAGAGACACGAAAATTGGTGTTTCAAGATTCCATTGCTAACTGGCCATCCGATCGGGGATCATGTGAAATCATGTGAAAGCCTGAAACCCTCTATGACTAACAGTTTGCTATGGAAAAGGACCCATTTATTGATGATAAAAAATGAATAAAAATGATGATTTACCTCTCAAAAATGGTGGGTGTTCCACTTCGCGAAGCGTTCACCAGAGAGTAGATCTTCTGACAAAACCATGGTCCGATGCGGAAGAACATGGAAACCGCCCTGTCATTCAATGACTGGCCGGTCAAGAACTGGATTCCCAATGGATGATCATAACAACCTACCATACAATTTTCACCACCGAACCAAGCATCACGATCATCAATCAATCAAAAAAAACCATGCATCGATCCAGGAATTCAAATGATGTTTCAAGAAACCCCTACAAAAAGATGATCAAATCCCCATTTTTTGGCCAACCAAAAAAACACAGAAGGCCCGCGATCGCCATCACTCGCCCCTGCGCCCTCCATCTGACCTGAAGATCTTTGGAAGACCACAAATTGAGATCGCCCACCTACCAGAAGACGGGGCCCCTATGACTTTCCCATGCCGATTACAATGGATATATAGGGATATTTCATTTATTGAAATATTGAATATATATATATATATACACATATATATATATATATAAGTTTGGAAATATATGGATAATCTAGAGGAATAATTTATATAGATAGATATCATGACCAACCATAATGATGAGGATATTTCATGGAAACACGATCAATTTCAGTATGATTGGAATATAACAATGATTTATCAAATCATATGTGCAATGGCCACGTTTCTGGTTGATTTTCAGCTTAAGGATGGTTGTCGGCTCAGGGAAGATGAAGAATTTCATCGTTTCCTCGCGGTCTTCAGTAATCTTCAGTATAACGTTCAGTGTAACGTTCCTCGCGCTGTGATTTCACGGATTTCACGATATTCCACGTGTGGCAAAAGCACCCTGCTTTTTGTGATTGTGGTCCTGTCAAGCTAGTAGTTGGCTAGTTGGCCACAGTGCACGCCCAGCACAGCAGGCCTCATCCTAGCATGAAGATTGCACTCTGTATGTTTAGGAGTTTCGGGGATTCATCTCGCACGATGTATCCTTCTGGGTTTATGCAACCATACTTGGGTTGCCTGCAGTTGTAAGAGACCCTGTCTGTCTTCCATGCTCATCTCGTGCTTTCCTATAGTTCATCCCTGCAACTCAAAACCACTACATTCATGTTTCTACTGTCCAAGTATCTGTGCTCGTGTTCTTGTTCATTAAAGGGTTCATTGAGGATTTCAGAAGGTGATGCTGCGTGGGAGGTGAGTTGTCGGCACAAGTCGCGTGTTCCAGAAGCGCAAAAGGTATCGCCTGATAGCGTGGACACATGAGGCTTTGCGTAGACTTGTTGGTTTGCGGTCTCGGGGCGTTGTAGCTTACATTTCATCTGTATTTTCTGGATGCGGAAGACAGAGAGGCTATAGTTTCTCCGCCTGCCATTGTCTAAGGTTCCGGGACAAAAAGTATAGTTTATTGAAAAAAAATATTTTCTTCCATGATCATCCGGTGTTACCTTTGGAAATTCTCTTCTCGCCATTTCCGTCCACATTTCTGCAGTGGCTTCTTCCCTGGAGTGGAGAATCGGCCATAGGCCATGTGGACAAACTGCGGATGCAGGTCCTACAAAGAGTGGATGTGGATGGTACTTGGTGGTTGCCACTTAGGATCCGTGGGTTAGTTCACCCCAGGTACAATTGTGGACATTAAACCCTACCATTCATGCCACTAGGCTTATAACCTACGGATCCAAACTGGGATGAACCACCAAGGACTCCAGAAGAAGTTGAGGCGCAGGGTGGCTGATTCGATGATGTTCATTGGCGCCTTAAGTTCTCATGCCATAGCTGCCACCCTCAAAGACGAGCTTCTGCAGCACGAAGAACTCAGGTAGCTGATGCTACCCTGATAGAAAGATCCAACACATTCCACCTTGGGGTTTAACCAGGATGGCATTTGACATTAGAGGAAAAGGATTGCTTCACCTGGTTGAATCAATGGTGTTGTTTCAGGAAAGCATGGTCTTTCATCTTCAATGTAGAGGTTTTCAGGTTGGCTGACCGCGCCTGCGGAATCGCAACTGCCTACCAACCCTCCATTCACATGTACATATATGCAGTATATGCATACGTAATTAACATCAGATTTCGACAATTCGACAATCCGTCCATCCATCCAACTTTTCTGAGCTGATCTGATACAATATAATATAATATACTATACTCTACTATACTATACTACAATATAACATCAAAATGATCAGCCGAGAATCCAAAAAAAGAAAGAATTGCTGCAGCCAACTGTCCCCTTGCGGCACCTGCGGCCCTTCCACGCAGCAAATGCGAAAGAAGTGGCCCTTGGGCACTTCGAAGCATCGCGCTTCGCGCGGCGGCACCAGCACCTGGTTCGGCTCCAGTGGCACCGCCATGGGTTTTCTCAGCAGGAATGGTGGTTCATAACCATAATGTGAATCCAGTTGTATGAATTATATATATATATATGTATATACATATATATAGATAGAGAAATATGTATATGTAGATAGATAGATAGATAGATAGATAGATAGATAGATAGATAGATAGATAGATAGATAGATAGATAGATAGATAGATAGATAGATAGATAGAT
>BGPT01002087.1:15005-29998 GCA_003297045.1 Symbiodinium sp. clade C Y103 | reverse complement strand
ATGTAGATGTAGATGTAGATGTAGATGTAGATGTAGATGTAGATGTAGATGTAGATGTAGATGTAGATGTAGATGTAGATGTAGATGTAGATGTATATGTATATGTATATGTATATGTATATGTATATGTATATGTATATGTATATGTATATGTATATGTATATGTATGTATATATACATATATGCGTATATATATATATGTATATGTATGTATATATATATTATATATATATATATGTAATTATATATATATGTATACATATTGTATGTGTAATTATATATATGTATGATAGATATATGGCTTCTATATGGAAACAATGGCTCATTTATCGCTTACATATGCAGTTAGATGGCTTATGTATGATTAGAACCCAGTTATATATGGAAATGTCTCCAGTTGTATGGGATATGTATGGCTTATATGGGTTCATTGATTTTGATTCACTTCCTGAAACGGGTTGGTAAAATCCATTTAATCTTGTGGGATTCCCCCCAATCCACTGGCAAGGGGAGAATGAAGGTTAGAAAGGGTCCAAGACAAAAAGATTGGATATGATATGCTCCAAAACTATCGACATGCATATCTACTTGGATTTGCCGTAAAGAACCTCCAAGCCAAAAAAGTAACCCCCTGTAGATTCCCTGTGTATGGTGGATTTCCCATCGGGAAAATCTAAAATACTCTAAAATCTCCTGCAACAAACCCATGTCTGTCATAGACCCTAGTTCTCGGAGATGTAAAGCAACTTAGATTTCTTCGAATGGACTGACTTGGAGATAAAGCAGCCAGTTCCTGGGGGGGTTAACAATTAACAAATAATACGATCTAAGATTCAGCCATATCTAACCAATGAATGACTATGGGTTTGTCTGAAAATTGCGGGATACCCGAGTTTGTGGTGGTATTCATCAGAACAACGATAACGATGATAAAACATTGGATTTGGGGTTGACCTTTTTCTGGACAAATTCATAGCCAGAGGATGAATCAAGAGTGACCTATACTGTTGTGACGGGTGGCTCAACAACTAGCAGATACCTACCTAATTCGATAGCCGGATTTGTCGTAGACCCTTAAAACCATAAAACTGAGATGATAGTCCTCTGGGAAATTGCCTTGTTCTGGGTCTCATATTAGCTTTCAGATTGGTGAAACCCTATGTTACAGCTTACAAATCTTACGAACTAAACAAGTCGACCAAAAGCACCAGCATGCACCATTAGATCACAGAACCAACAGTGCATCAGCATAGTTATCGTGCGTTGCCTTGCTCACCGTTTTGCTATTTTGACTCGTCTTGCTCGATGACCGAGAAAAATGGTGTTCTTTCTTTCACTGTACAGTATCACTATACGGCACGCATCGAAATTCGCAAAAAGCTTCTATGATTACCAAGTACACACTCTCACCATATTCAAAGACTCAACAACTAAACAAGATTCGTCTGGATCCGCATCTTGGGTGCTCAAAATGATGTCCAAAAAAATGGATAGGCTTAATACAAAGAATGATTTGGGACCATCACAAGATTGTTGGATACTTACCCCACTAGATGCAGCTAGATACGAAAGAGATTGCTTGGCGCTTCACCCTGGCTAGAAAGTGGCAACTCGTTCCAGTTCGGAGTGGCGGCCGTCCAGGTGGAATCTTTCAATTACCCTCTGGTAAACTAACATAGCTATTGAAAATAGCCATTTATAGTGGATTTTCCCATTAAAAATTGTGATTTTCCATAGTTATGTTAGTTTACCGGAGGGTAAGCCTCGTTTTTCAACAAATCCCCATAGATGTCCAAATGTTTGACGGCTCCCATATCAATGATGGTATTGAAAATTCCCACTAACCAACCATTCATCAATCAACAGGATCAACCATCTGAAGTAACTATATCCCAATAATGTTGATGGTAAAACCCCTATAAATAACGCTTAGATCAGTTGGATTCTCCATTGTTCATGGCTAAGTCCTTTCAAATCCCCATGAATTCACAATTCTATCATCATTTAACGGCTATATTATTTGAAATCCCCAGGTTTTCCTGGTTGAAGCCGACATAAATGGTGGTTAACTAACCATCCTATCATCAATGACCCTCCAGTATATTAACATAGACCCTGGCAGATAGGGCTTGGAAGATTGGTTTCCACTAAAAATTGGGGAGTTTCAGGGTCGAATTCTTAATTTACCAGAGAGTAACTCTTATTTTTCTTTATTGTCTCACTCCATTTGGTGGTTTCCTAAAATAGGGGTACCCCCAAATCATCCACTTTAATAGGATTTTCCATTATAAACCATCCATTCTTGGGTACCCCCATTTTAGGAAACCTCCATTTTGATGGTTAAATCCCCAGCACCTCCACGACCCAATGCACCTCCCAGGATTTCGTCCAAGTCTTCCGGGCGCTCTCGTAGAAACGCGCCTAGTGTTTTTTTGTTTAAAAATCGACGCCCCAGGTGGAAGATCATCATTACTAGCAGTTGATGTTGCTTAATACTGGTTGATAATGGTGAATTCTGGTCAATTCTGGTTAAGAATATTACAGCAATAGTGGTTAAGAGTGGTTCATGACAACCAGAACAAGGGCTGCCTGGGGGTGCAGGACTGGGTGACTGATTAATGGATATAACCATGGGACTATGGTGACGCTATGGTTACATTACAACGCAATTTAGTGGAAGTGTACCCCCCAGTGATCCATCGCAAAATGTTCGTTCTGTACGCTAATGTAAGCTATTTTTGTCTCACTATCCATTTTTGAATGGCTTGTATATACATGTATATAATTGTTTTCAGTTCAGTATGATCATTTCTGTTTCTGTTCATGTTGTCTTGCTCTCTCTCTCTCTCTATATCTATATATATATATATACATATGGAAATAATGGATATAAATGGAGTAGCCAAATGGTGACGAAGTTTTTGCAGGGAATAAGATTGGCCAACAAATTTTGTATATTCTTCATATGTTACCTTCAAATTATTGTCAGCTATATCTATATGCACTGTTTCGACTTACATGAATTACTGTGTTCTATATTGGTCATCCCTTTTGGAAAAAAAACGGGAACCCTAACCCAAAATGAAATATTTACATAGATATGTATATATATATATATACATTTATGGCATTTTATAATGATTGATCATGGTTAGATAAATCCCTATGAACCCGGATGACAATCCCCCAACGAATCGAATGGCCCGAACGTTTTGTCGGCGAAAACGGCGTGATCTCCGATCTAACAGGGCGACTTTTTCCACGGAGAGTTGATTGTTTCCGTAGCGAATGGCTTGGAAATCTGAAACTCTGCGGATCAAACATGATTTGATCTGGGGTATCTGGGGTAAATCTGGGGTAAAAACAAACATGATTGCGAAGTCAGGAAGGCTTAAATCTTGATTTGACGTGGCTAGACATCCTCATCTTTGTGCGTCAAAGCATGTTTCTCCGCAAGATGTACCCGTTATAAATGGGTTGATTCTCCAGGTTGCTGGGTTCCATCCCCACGTGGTTTGTATGCATATTTGTGCATGTATCATGGTCATGGTGCAGGTGATGATATGATGCTTGTGATGATGATGATGATGATGATGATGATGATGATGATGATGATGATGATGATCTGATGGTGATGATGAGTCCCAATTCTTGATGCTAAATTCCCATCGAGACTGCTTCACTCCCCACCCTTCAATCTCCCAAGTTCTGGATGACATCCCATTTTTCATATCATTCAATCCGCATGAAACGTCCATTCTGATATGGCTGAAATCCCATCCCCCAGCCCATCCCCCATCCCATTATATCCCATCAATACTCTATATATATAGACATGTGCATGTCGTTCTGCACAGAAACTACTGCTGCGCTCACTCATTTGTTCATCGTCTGCTCGTTGGTCTGGTTGAACACCCAGGGCTATGGGTTGGTGCACATTTCTGACCACCCCACTGCCTAGGGTATCATAGGCATTCAGATGAACAACCTGTATATATAAATGGGTGGGTGGCTGAGGGCATTCGAGCACTTAATGTCTCGGTCTGTGCATGCACTCTCAGCTCATGTCCATCCAAACCTAGGTTCTACTCGACATGTGCATGTCGTTCTGCGCAGAAACTACTGCTGCGCTCACTCATTTGTTCATCGTCTGCTCGTTGGTCTGGTTGAACACCCAGGGCTATGGGTTGGTGCACATTTCTGACCACACCGTGCGTCCCAACCACCCTGTTCGGTGTCCCAGCAGCTTGTGTCAGCGCCGCCAGCAAAGAACTGATGGAGCCATTGGAGTCATTGGCAAAGTTCTCCAAGGCTCGTAGCATGGAGGTCAAGTCGATCTGTCGTTCGACCCATCCATTCTGCTCAGCTATTTTGAGGTCGTGGCGACTGATTGGGTCGCTGATGTTCAACTCAGACTTCACGTACTGGAAGGCCGGATGCCAGTTGTGGTCAGCGACCAACATCCAGAACGCAGTGATGATTGCGTTCACCCTGGAGTCGCTTCCATATCCTTTCTGCAGTGCTGTCTTGCCAGCCTGATTGTCAATGAACAAAGTGAAGTATGGGGGCAGCTCCTGGTGCAAGAATGTGACAGCGATTACTGCTGCCATGATTTCCATCATGTAGATGAAAGCCCTCCTGGAGACAAACTTCTCGATGAAGTCCTGTGGAAGTTCCCCATGTGCGAAGACCGTGTGGTCTGCAAACTTGGCTACAAAGCCCCAGCCATTTTCCTTGGGCTTGCGTTTGGTGGGGCTCCACAACTCCGGGGTGTTGTTCGGCTTCATCATCTTGTCACCCACCAAAAAGTAGGCATCAGAGTAGATCACCACTTGCGGTGTAGTCTGTTCAGACTTCCACGGGAAGGTCCTGGGCTTGCCCGTCACGAGCAATTGTTTCAGGATGTTGATGCCAGCCCTCAGGGCGAAGGTCAGCTTCTCATTGGCTTGTTCGCCAAGGTTGTGTGCGCGGGCATAGAACGGTTGTATGGCTGCCATCCCGATGCCTCCAAAGAGGGATGTAGCCAAGAAGCTGAGCTTTCCAGCCACTCTTTGTGCGTCATCGCACGACAGTTTCCCTTCTTGCAGGATGTGGTCCAAGGTGGCCAGCATCTTGTCACGGCGCTTTGGGCAGGGCTTCACGGTGAGCTGCGTCTCATCAGAGTGGACGATCACGCCCAACAGCTTCTGTTCGATGGCGGGAAGCTGCTCTTTCTCCGGTTTCATGGAGAGTCCAAGTTGTTGGAAGAAATCCTTGAAGCATCTGCAGGAACTTTGTGCCGTGGCTGGCAATTCGATACCTGTGAAGTCGTCCACAAAGTGCCCTGCCAAGACGACCAGGAGTCGACGGGCGATGGAGACCAGGCTGTCACTGAACCTGCAAAATGCCCATACACTGGATGTTGCTCCGAAGGGAGCGGCCCGATGTCGCCACAGCGATGGGCCCTCAGGCACAATCAACAGTGTGTAGGAGGCGTCCCCTGGACGAAGAGGGATCTGGCGATATGCCCCTGCCAAGTCATGGCCCCAAATCAGGGGGAGACCATGACCAAGGTGCTGAATGTGCCGCATCAAGGTGACGTAGCGCTCCACATCGTCATAGTGGGGGCAGTCATCAGCAAAAATGGTGCTGTTGTGGGCACTTCGCCGGTAATCTTCGCACCTGCGCACCTTGTCGCTTTGCTCGACTGCAAAGCAAACCGCCGCCCATGCATGGTCAGTTGGGGCTTTGCTCAAAGGCATGTCAGGAAGGTCAGGAAGACCAGCGCCCCAATCTGCTGGAGCCTGCAGGGGGCCTTCAACTCGGCCCTTGTCCCTGTCATCCAAGAGCTCTTGCAGCATGACCCGCCAATGTCGGCTGGGTTTGGCTGTGCGGATCTTCTCGTCGACATACCGACGATTCAGTCGATGGAATTCCTGCATGGAAATGGGATGAGAATACCTCCCATCAGCACGTTGAAGCCACCCTGTCCCGGGTGTCATCTTGCCCAACATGGCAAAGCCCTGGTTAAGCTCCAGGCTCAGGTCACTGACTCCTTCGTGGCCAGCCTGATGCAGAAGTTCCAACAACACAGGAACTTGAGTGACCGGCTTCTTGCCGTTGGTCGTGTAAACTGTCTGAAGTTCCTGCGGGAGTCGATCATACCAGGCCTGTGTGACGTCCTCCCAGTCGCTGATCATCTGGCGCAAATCATTGACTACCCCGTCTCTGATTTCGTTCAAATGGGGCCAGATGTCCTTGTAGAGGTCGAAGGTCGCCTGGAGTCCTGGGTCAAGGTCAGGCACCACCAGGGTCGGATGTTTGATGGAGGTCGAAATGGACCAATGGTCCCACATGGTGCTGCAAGGAGGCACTGCATTGCCTTTCTGTTGCCATACACCAGGGCCGGGGCGTGCCATCATGTTGTCCCCCATGGCCAGCACCCGTTGAAGGATGGTGGAGCCGACTTGTGGCGGCAAGGTCACTGTCATCGCCTGGGCGGACTGGAGCAGGAGGGCAAACGCGAGGAGAGCCGCATGCATATGCCATCCGTTGGCAAGCATCCGGTGTCTGGACCGATGTGGAATCCCTGGGATTCGGGTCCATCCTCTGGGCATGCCGTGCAGTTCTTCTTTCAGGCACGGTGGGATCACACTGGCTTCTTCTCCCCTCCAAACCATGGCGTGATCACTGTACTGCCATGGGGCGAATTGGCGAGAGTCGCCTAGCCACCGCTGCCTTGCATCTTCGGTGGTTTTCAGCCGCCGGTGTTTTGGGGGTGGCCGGCCGGCCGGATCAGGGCTTGGTGTGGTGAAGCATGGGATGTGACGGCGATGATGGAGCACGTCATCATGGAATGTCATGCCCCCCATGGAGAAGTCCTGAACATCTTGTTGAGGAAGGTCGAGCTTGATCTTCCTGTAGCTGTTGTGCTGGCTCCAGTGGAGTCTTTGTTCAGTGAGAGGATGAACTTTCGTGTCCTGCCACTTGATGCGGATCCACCACAACCTCGGCCTGGAGACGTAGGAAGAGTCTGTAGAGTCGAGGACCACTGGTTCTGTCCTCATCCGGTCAGAGATGAACTTGGAGTCCGAGGGGTCGTTCATGACCACATTCTCTGCGACCACCATGAAGGTGTGCTTCGTCAAGTTCTTCTCAAGCTCCTCAACCTTGTCAATGAAGGTGCTGAATTTGGAGCCTTCAGGGAGGTTGCGGCCCTCAGAGCGATCGACCACGACGGAGAAATCCGGGCATGGCGTGCCGGCGGAGATGATGATGGTGCATTTGCCGTCCGGGTCGATGTTCGAAATTGTCTCGGCTACCTTGGTGTAGTCGTCCGAGATGAAGCATCCACGGTGCTCCATGTCAGGGAACCTCTGTTGAGTGACCCTGATACATTCCTCATCAGTCTCCCAAGCCATGCATAGTTGCGGAGGTCCATGGAGCCATTCCAGCGCCAGACGGGCGCATCCCATCCCATCACAGAAGGACAGTAGGATGGTTGGGCCAAGCTTCAACCTGGATTTGAAACGGCTGACCAGGTCATTCAGCCTCTGGTCGGGTACCGCTAAGGAAATCTCAGCGGCCCCGTGCTGTCCCTAGCGCCCTTGGGCTTGGTCTTGGCTCCCATTGCCCTCTTTGTCGGGGTACTGGCGCCAAGATTTCCACTTCTGTGAATTGTTCCATTGAGCAAAGCTCGGTTTGCCTTTCTGATTCCCTTTGGCACCCTTGGAGTTGCTACTGGGCTGCCAATTGCCCGATCGTGGGCGACTGACGGAGTTGAAGTTGTCCTCTGGTGCTGGGCGCTTCTTGGGCAGAGCAGGTTTGGTGTCCTTGGACAAGTCCCTGGACATGCATTCATTCAGCATGTCAACATCCGTCATCACCTCGACGGAGACTTCACCAAAGCTCCTGCCTGAGCGCATCCCCATGGCCATTTTCCAACCGGCCGCATCCCAGAAGGCCCTCATGTTGTCCAGCTTGTTGGATCGGCCTCTGACCTTCTGGATGAACCAGTCCGCAAAGGTGTGGAGATGGTCTTCTTATGGTCTTCTTCTCCGATTTGGAGTAGGATCCAGGCCCAGCGCACAGCATTGACTCCGTCGATCACTGCTAAGATCGAACGGGGCGTCCAGCTCTTGCCCTCTTCGTCTTGTACCAGGCAGTCATCCTCGATGCGCAGGAGCTGCTTCGATGCAGTTTGCTTCTGCAAGGGATTGACATCCCCCGAAGCAGTGAAGCTTCGCTTCTGCAATATCTCCCCCAACCCGGTCGGCGTGTATGACTTGGTCGTGGTGTGTTCAAACCACATCCTGCCGAGAATGGCTTCGGCTCCCAGTACTTCACGTTCTGGGAATTTGCGCGGTCGCCCCTCAAGGGTCACGCCGTTGTAGCGGCTGATCTGCTTTTGCCAGATCTGTGCCGGTAAGGTTTTGGGGGTTTTGTCAGGGGAAGCTGCACTCGTCCCTGAAGAGCTCGGAGGAGCGGCCGTAGCTGCGGCGATCTGCGGAGGATTGACGGGCACAGCCGCGAGGCGTTGCTGCCACTGAAGCTGTGCCTCCTGCCACATGTGCTCCATCACAGCCTGTGCAATGGGCTTTTCATCATCTTCGACCACAAGGCGTGTGGTGCCTTTCTGATAGCCCTCGAGCAACGGGCGGACCACCTGTGACAAAAACTCCTCTCTGGACGTAGAGATCAGGGCCAAAGTCGGGGTCGTTTTGATCCCTCGAGCATTCAAGTAGTCCAAAATGATCTGACCGGCACCAGCGTTCTGTGCTAGCTCAGCCAAGGTCATGGCCGAACTGCCAGCGGTGGCCGTCATCACACGGCGTGGCGTGGGGCGGTCTCGAACCCGTCTGCGAGACGCCATCGAAAATCAAGGTCAGGCTCATGCAAATCCAGTGCATGTGCAAGTCAAACAATGTGCAAGATATGTGAAGTTCCGACCACTCAGAATCATGTAACACCGGTGGATTGAGAAGCCGACTGTTCTCAAAGAAAAGGTCCGGGGCAGAATCCAGCTGTCCTGACCCATATCCGATTGGTTGGGGAAAGAAAGAATGCGTATTGGGGTCAATAACTAGAACGTCACGGGACGTGGATTCAATTGCAAAGTAGGATCTGAGCATCCAACTGTTCTCAGTCCCAGGTGAGAAGTCGATAGGAGCCAGCTGTCCTGTCGACTATCAAGATCATTGCACAACGTTTGAAAAGTGATTGCAAACTTTGGTGTCGATGTACACTCTCATTATGACTGGTGCGTGCCCCCCAAGCCCGCTGTTGGGGACATGCACAATTGCTGAGAATCCAGCTGTCTGCAGGAGCCTGCTGTCCTGTCATGACGGACCCGATAAGCATTGATAAACTGTCATTTCAAAAGAGTGCAATGTAAAATGAGGCAAGTTGAGGCAAGCACAAGAAACAACCTGGGGGAGGCCGCCAAGGAAAACAAATTTTTACTCGGACGATGAGGATGAATCCGCTCCAACGTCAGAACCTGAACTCTGGTCAGATTCCGACGCAATCTGACCTTCGTCATCACGAAAGCATTTCTGACAACCTCTAAATCCGGATTGCATAGACTGCAATCTGAAAAACGAAGACAGTCCGTAACTCCAGCCACATCTGGTTCGCCAGTGGACCGGGTTGTTGGCTGTTTCAGAAACTGACCCTATGTGCACAATATGAGATTTTGTGCGGTGAACCAAAACTTGGGATGGCTCCAAGACGACTTGTCCAAGGAGGCCATCTGTGCTTGCAGCATTTGCAAGTCAGCCACGGAAACTACCGGCTCAGGGTCTCGATCATCGACTTCAACAGTCTCCCCCAGCGACTCGACATCAACGACCGGCCCCTGGTCAGCAGACGGGGTCTCGACTTGCTGCGACGGGGCAACCACGTCACAGTCGGAGATCCCATTGAATCTCACAGCAGAAGGGTGGAGCAAGGCAGCTCCGCTCTGTTCGATCTGTGTCAACGGTGCAAGTTGAACATATCTTTCGACTGCAGTAGAGCTCCATCTACCCAGCAGCTGTATCTGATTCAGAGGCATGCCAAGGCGAGACAGCCACTGAGCGCCGGAGACCCGGCATACATGTCCAGCAAAGCGCTCCGTCTGAGCACCTTCATGATTGGGCCGTGTCAGAGCCACTCCAGCGGCAGCCAGGGTGCGCCGGAAGAACTGGATCATGAAATGTTTGGATGCTACCTGGCCCAACTCATTGGGAATCACTGGGAACTCAGCCTGACTCCTGAAGGAATCATGCGCTCGAACTCGAGCTATGTGTCTCTGTGCAGCATGTACGGGACAAAGTGGGCGAAGTCGAACCCGGCAGGCACATCTAAGTGTCCGCAAAGTCAACGATCCCGCCGTGTCATTCTTCTGCACCGGCAACATCAGGTTAACGGTGGGACCAGCTACATATAGATGAGACCATCGGCAACTGGCCAGCTCAAGTTCCCTCATCATAAACCAACATGCCAAGATCATGACATCACGGCCATGGATGGCAGAGAGCATGTCGAAGGGCTCCGCAGCATGATTCACTGGGATCTGGGTCAACAGGTCGACATCAAACGAATCCTTAAGGGCGGAAGGACCAATGCCTCTTGAGATACTTCTGGTGTAGTCTCTGGCCGCTCCCCGGATAACAGAGTCAACATCCTGTTGGAGGTGGCGTCTCTGGTAAGTGAAGATCGCCTGAAAGAAGCCTTGTGCAGACTTGTACGCTCCCTCCTTGAGCGAAGCTCCAAAACACTGAATGGAGCGAAGTGTCACTGGCCATGGTTCCACCTGCCACGCCAGACATATTGTCTGATATGTCTTCACCTTGGAGTCAGTTGATGGCTTGGTGGTGTTCGCCAGGACATCCCTTTCGAGCGCCTCCACGCAGCGCCTTCTGTTGTTTGGCAAGGCAGCATCAATGGCCGCCTGCAATGATGCCCGTTTCACCTGACGAACAACGGGTGTGTCCCATCTCGGTTGTAATTGAGGTATGGACTGATGGGGCAAGGACGTCAGCAGCTCCAACTGCCACGGCTGCACTCTGGCATCGAGCAGCTCAGCAGAAAAGCGGGATATGTCCTCCACGCTCTTTACGCCATTGCGTATCAATAGCGGAGCCAGGTCCTGCTGCCTGGACTCGCGGAGAAGTCTCCAGACTTCATTGAGCGGGTGGCTAGTTTGGGCCATCTCCACTGGAAACGAAGAAAGGTTCGGAGCACCCCAACCAACTGTGGGGTACGTAAATGGTCACCACATGTGTGATGTGGGGATTCAAATGAATACATATGCACAAGTATGCGGACACGGGAGCATGCGATCAACATACGAGCAACATGCAACATCACTGGATGATGGGCGATGAGCCCCACTTGAAATAATCGACAAACGGAAATAAGGAAATGCACAAACCGCGGGACAAAGATCACAAGAGTCAAGAGGGGAAAGCAATCAAGGAACACAAACAAATCAGTCCTATCACGGCTGACAAGGAACTGGCGCCTCTTTTAGACTCGGACAAAAGTGCACAGAGGATGTCAATGCATCCAGCGGCTCACGGCCACGGTCAAAAAGGTCCTTGACTCGATCTGATGGACAGGGTCTGGTCATGGTGCTACTGCTTCCATGGCATCATCATCACGGTCATCCACCAAGGCTCGGGCAAGAAGACGGTGGGTCGTCTCGGCGTGACAGAGATCCTCGGTGTTGGTGGTGCTGGGGCAGCATGTAGATGTGCATGGGTCATCAGGTCCTGAAGCCGAGTCAGGTGCTCATTGAGCATCGATAGCAGCGGCGCCGCTTCGAAGTACAAAAACTCCTCACAAGCTTGCAGCACTGCCATGGTGATGCGGTCAAAGGCAGAGCACAGGTGTTCAGGTGCCCGACGGCGCCACAGTAGCAATGGCTGGGTTAGGCCATGAAGGTCTCCTCGGACCTGCTCCATCTCATTGGCCAGGATTGCCGGCGAGAGGTCAGACGGCCGTTCCAGATACGCCGTGTCGGACAAGATCTGGGCACCATAAGTAGGGATGGCCACCCGATCAAGGGTCCGGGCCAAAAGTACCAGGTGTGGGCACACTCCGGCCACTGGAGTACCTTCCATGAACACCCATTTCATCAAGCAGGCGCTGATGAGGACCAGTGTCTGCATGACGATGGGCGCATCGGCAGTATGCGGGAGGATGGCAATCCTTGCCCGCTGGGCGTCAATGGCCAGGCTCGTCAGCCAATGCGCGCTCTGCATGGCGTCACAAGGCCTAGAGCGCCCCAAAGGCCATTTTCATTCGAGCACTTAATGTCTCGGTCTGTGCATGCACTCTCAGCTCATGTCCATCCAAACCTAGGTTCTACTCTACATAAATATGTATATATATATATATATATACAGTGTGTATGTATATTTCTATAGATAGATAGATAGATAGATAGATAGATAGATAGATAGATAGATAGATAGATAGATAGATAGATAGATAGAGATAGACATAGAGATAGACATAGAGATAGAGATAGAGATATAGATATGGAGTTAAATGGATATATTCAATCCCCCATTCCCCCATCCCATTCCCCAGTCCCATTCCCCCATCCCATTCCCCCATCCCCAAAAATCCCTTCAACAAGGAACGTCCACCTGCGGCAGTAGATCCACGCGATACGCAATCACCGCCTTGGCCTTCTTGCGCTCCGCAGCATCCGCCGGCACCACGAGGTCAGCATCACAGCCCACCCGGCGCTTGAGCATGGCTAAGGGGCGATGTGTGGTTAATAGTGGAGTTCATGGTGGTTTTCATGGTCAGCCATGCTGTGGAAATTGGAAGCCTGAAAAAAGGGAAAAACAAAACATTGGATGAGAATAGTGATACTTCATCAGATGAGAAAAGTTAGGATTATTTAGATAAATGAGGTCATCTTCAAGAAGATCTAACCTGGATATGAATGGAAAACCGCCATCGAAAGATCCATATTAGTTCGATGCTCTTTCTCGTGACACAAAGCTGGAGATTAGCAGAGGGTCTGGTTTTGGGTTTTGGATTCACCACGTGTTTTGTCCAAAACAGGCGCGCAATTTGAATGATAAAAACGACCAAAATCCTGGGAGGACCCTGAGACTTCGGGTGAGTGGGTTAAGTAGCAATATTGAAACCCTGCAGCAAATACTCATTGAGAAAGAGGCCAAATACTCACCACCTCATTATGTTCATCATCCATCAAGTCTCCTCAAGTAGCTCTCAAGTAGCATGGATTTTTCTCTAACAGTGAAAACGAAGTGGATCCCTCAGAAAAACTATGCGATGCCATCCCTAAGCCAAGCATTCCGGGGATCCCTGACGGTCAGTGTTCAACCAAAATCCAAGGATTTTAATGTGGCTATGAGTCAAAACCCTGGTACCTAGTGAACCTCAAAATAGCTGGCAAATGGATGTTCACCCCATTAAAATTGATAATGATAGGTTTTGACCCAACCCCATATCTAGTTTCTGTATATAACATTTAGGTCACCGAAGATTTTTCAGATGTGTCCAAACATCCACATCTTTCCGCAGGTGGCTCAGGAAACACCTTGAGCCAAACAGCTATCCCGACTCTGGGGGAAATCCTGCCAGTACACAAGTAGATTGTAAACTATGTGCTTGTTATGTGGAGTTACATCAGTAAAGATCAGTTATTAGTTATCATCTCTCAAAAATCTCAAACCGCATTGATATCTTTTGGATTCTTTTGGTAGTTACGACATCACTTTCAATCTTGCGCTCATATTGTGGATCATTCCCGCTTGCTACCAACATCTGTGCCAAAAAGCAAATGGATGTTGCATCCTACTGGTGCAGTTGAACCGTGATGATGGACTCTACAAGTGGGGGGATGTAACCCCTCCAATTATTGTTAATTGTACTGTATCTCCTAGCATTTGATTTTGGTCGTATCTGGGGTCTTCGGCTCCCTGGTAGGCGGTCCATAGCTCCTTCATGCTCCTTCACTCCCCCGCTATCTATTGCCAGCAAGAGATAGTCCCCAAAAAATCAAACCGAAGCGTGGTTTTGAAAACGCCTCAAATTCCACTGGCCATATCTAGTAGCTCCACAAATATCAAGAAAAGTACCACTTGCAAGACTATGAATTCCACTCGTACGTGGTAAATGCTTGGCCGGGCGTGTGTAAAAATGTGACATGCCCCCAAGGTGGAATGTCAAAATGGGCAATACTCAATTATATGGCAATATGATGTAGTATAATGATTAACATTGATCAACATTGATTCTATAATATGCACTGAGATGGTAGTATCATGTACCCTCTGGTGATCAAACATGGCAATCCCCGATATATTTAGTTCGATGATTTTCCCATTCAAATACCAATTTAGTTCGCGGAAGTCCCAGCCAGCCATATTTGACTACAGGAGGGTAAAAGGATCATTGAAGTCAGTAACGTAGTATTGATTATATGGTAATATAATGTAATATGATGATTAGCCATTGTGTAATTCATATGACGATTGATTAAATCAACATTGACTTACTACCATACAATTGACCTATACAATTATACGATATTGTACGTATAGATATTACAGTACCAGGTAATCACTATTCAATATGTCAATATACCATTGACATTGACTGGTGAATTTTGGGTATACAATGGTGTCCCATTCCCGTCCGCTGACCGCTGGTGCCGCGCGCATGCCGCTGGTGCCGCTGGTGCTGCTGGTGCCACAACATATGGGATGCAACCCAAGAAAAACAGGTTTCAATCATTGATTCTTGTTGAGCAAGAACGATGTGTTCGTTGGCTGCAAGTGGACATTTGCAAATGACAACGCCAATTTATTTATTGATTTTTGCAGGAAACCGTGATCCATGCTTGTATAAATAGCTCGTACCAAAACATAAGGCACGTAGTACTCTATCCGCCGACCCCGGCCGACGCAAGGGGGAGCGCGTAAGGGAAAAAGAGTTCCTGGCACAAGCCACAGCAGCAGCAGCAGCAGGCATCAGCCTTCCAG